>MJUU01018623.1:206420-218365 GCA_002080025.1 Modiolus philippinarum
CAGGTGACTTTTGTCCTTGACCTCAATTTCACAGTCTAGTGAGCATGTTCACTTTTCTGATTAGTTCACTTAGATTTTACATCAATTTAGAGTCCAGCAGGGACAGGCGAGACATCCTTTACGGTCATCACTTGTTATACTAACTATGTTCATACAGTTCACTGTTTATCCACATATAACTTCTCCCACAGAGGTAAATTATTCCTACAGTTTTTAGGGAAGGAAGTTTATAACTTGCAGATCAGTTGTACATATTGTGGAGAATTGCAGGGATACTAAAGTTTTCATATTTGAACATTTATTCTAAAAATTTTCAAATTAATGTTACCATATATCCTCCTGAGGTGTCTTATATTGTCTTAAATCATTGTGATACAATATATTTTTGTTATTTGAGATACAATGTAGTAAGGAAAAGAAAGGAATGTGAAAAAATATGATTTGGCAAGATGGATCAAGAAGTGCTTCCTACTTAACTACTGACTAGCTCAAAGAGCCTAGTCTGTTGGTGAAACATGGTTGCACAAAACTTCCAAAAGGGTTTGGTAAGTGCTGTTCCAGAAAAATGAACATGGGGGTCTTTGAAAGCACTTTTTATTAACCCCCACCACCCAAAGAATTTCTTTCTTAATGAACAATACAAAAAGATAATGAAAACACAACCACCCATAGGAATTTGTATAAAGTACTCAAAGAGTCCCACATCAACTTTTCTGTAACAGCCGTAAAGAATTTCAGTAGACATTGACCGGATCAGTGAGCAACTCAGTTGCCAGTAAACAATGTTAAATTTTCAGTTCAACTGAATTAAAAAAAAGCTCATTAACGGATTCACGCAAATTAATTTTCAGTTCATCGCAATTTGAAGCTAATTCACACTAAAAAGCCAGCCAATAACCAATCATGTGAATAATGCAGGTTGTGTCCCATTTATCTATTGCAAATTAAAGCTATCCTTTCTTTTAAATTTGTAAGTTCCTGTTGACTTGAAAACTGTTGAAAGCCTTGATTGTGCAGGTTTACTTGCTACTTTTGTTGGAACATTAATTATAAACACGGCTGGGAAACTCACTGTTCTCAACCAAAAATCTGGTGTCCGGAAATCTATGATTTACACTTTATAAGTGCAGATCGAGAAATCAAAGAATGTTACTCCATATAAATTTATAAAATTAGTTTAAATAAATCAAAAACTCTCTTCTTTTTTTGAATAACAATGGCAAATTTGTTTTTTAGCTCACCTGGCCTAAAAGGCCAAGTGAGCTTTTGCCATCACTTTGCCTCCGTCATCTGTCCGTCGTCCGTCTGTCCGTCCGTCAACAATTTCAAAAATCTTTTCCTCTGAAACTGCTGGGCGAATTGTAACCAAACTTGGCCTGAATCATCACCAGGGTATGCAGTTTCAGAATTGTGTTCGATTAGTCCCAGGATCAAACAACATGGCTGCTGTTACTAAAATTAGAATATAGGGGTAAATTGCTGTATTTTGCAAATGACTCGAAAACCGTTACGGATATCAAAAATCTAACTGCAATTTTGAAGAAAATCTGAAACCTGTCTTGGAGTTATTGCCCTTTTTCCGTAAAATTTTCAAGATTTTTGTAGTTTTTATTTGAAAAACTAAAACAGATAGAGGTCAACTTTTTATTGCAAAAATGTTCAGAATATCAAGATCTACCCACCCTGAAATTTTGAAGAAAATCCAAAACCCCTTGTAGGAGTTATTGCCCTTTTTTCACCGAATGTTTAAAATTTTTGTATTTTTCGTCTTTTATTTCCAAAACTATAGAAGATGAAGGTTAAGTGTAAAATGATGAAATGTTTGCCATGCTGTGGTGAATTCAAAACTGTCGCTGAAAATAGTTTGTTGACCTCCATTTTCAAAATGGCCGCCAAAAAAGGACAGGAAAATTCAACATTGTCTGATTTCAATGAAATTTGGTTTCCAAATAGATATTGATATTGCGACTTCAAAACCGGTGTTGAAAATTGTTCGTTGACCGCCATTTCAAAATGGCCGCCAAAAAAGGTGGGAAAATTCAACATTGTCCGATTTCAATGAAATTTGGTTTCCAAATAGGTATTGATGTGGCAACTTCAAAACTGATGTTAAAAATTGTTCTATGACTGCCATTTTCAAAACGGCTGTAAAAAAGGCGGGAAAATTCAGCATTGTCTGATTTCAATGAAATTTGGTTTCCAAATAGATATTGATGTTGCAACTTCAAAACTGGTGTTGAAAATTTTTCATTGACCACCATTTCAAAATGGCCGCCAAAAAAAGGCGGGAAAATTCAACATTGTGTCATTTCAATGAAATTTGGTTTCCAAATAGGTATTGATGTGGCAACTTCAAAACTTATGTTCAGAATTATTTGTTGCTTGCCATTTTCAAAATGGCTACCAAATTAGGCGAAATATTCAACATTTTCCGACTTTAATAAAATTTTGTTTCGAAATAGATATTGATGTTGCAACTTTATGGTGTTAAAAATTGTTGTTGACCGCCATTTACATAATGATGTCTAGACTTCAAAACTGGTGTCAAAATGAGGTCCTTAGCAAGAATGTTTTTTGTCAGAAAAGCCCAACAAAGACATATAGTAAAACATGATCAGACTTTAAATACAGTTCAAGATATGGTTGTGTTTGGAGAGACTGAAGTCCAACTGTATAACTTACAATGTTAGCTTGATTGTGGCAAATGAAAACCAGGTGAGCGATACAGGCTCCTGGGTGCCTCTGGTTTCTTTATGTCCAGATTTTAGAATGGCCCTCAAAGTGGCTGACTACAAAAACACGATTTCTGTCTTAAAATGCAGACTTTTAAATGGTTTTAGTTATATTTTCGATCTTTGACCAGTTTTACTTAGAGTGACATTCCCCGATTTTAAAACACAGTGTCTAGTCACATTGTAATAACTAACTTCCTGGTAGTAAAATTCAGTTGAGACCATCGAGTTTCCCAGCCGTGAATAAGGGCCCAACTTGTGTATTACTGAATAATTCATAAAAAATAATTATTTATTGTAGCAAATAGAAGAAGTAAGACAGATCGGTTCATTTAAGAAAGGCACAATGATGGCTGGACACAATGTAGCTGATATTGTAGTTATGTTAAAAACTTTGCCCACAAGTAAGTGTAATATCTGTAAATTTTGAATGATTGCCATAGTTTTTATATTGCAGAAGGTGTTACAATTATGATATTTTGATAAGGTCTAAGAGAAAATATACTGTGGAAGTACTTTTATTCGTTGACATCAATTTTCGTGGTTTTCATAATCATTACTATTTCGTGTGAACTTAAATTCGTGGTTTCGAATTATATGCATAAAACTTTCAAGGAAAAATGCATTTTGTAGGGAACTTAATTTCGTGGTCTTGGCGAACCATGAAATCCACAAAAATTGGAACCCCATGAACAAAAGTACTTTCACAGTATTCTGTAAACATTGAACTATTTGCAATTTTGTTTGACAAACATTTTGGGATGGGTAATTTTTTTTTATCTCGAAGCTTCTAAAATTCGACAATGGGTTTGCTTTTATATATTGTCTTTCAGAACTAAACTATTTGCATTTGGATTTTTCTTTGCATATTTTCCTTGACTGTTAATGTAGTGATTATTCCCTTACCCCAAAACTCCCATGTTGACAGTTTCTGTTTACAGTTTTTCTACTGAACCTTTTTGACCTTCGGGTCAAATAATATTTTAAACTAGTCCTGATACCTTTTATTCACTTTAAAATTGCAAAACAGTTTGGGAATTTTTATTTTCTTCCAAGATTAATTGGGTATCAAATTCATTGATTTAGGGTTCCATAATATAATTTCAAAATCTGACTAAAAAAAAAATGAAGTAAATTTTCAAGGTTTCAAATTACCTGAAAAACAAAATGAAAATTTTGGGAATATGATTAATTTTTACCTGCGTCACCAACGGTGACCGCAGGTCTAGGAGCCGCTCAACTCCGTCCGTCCATCCGTCACGCTCTTGTGGTACCAATTTTGTATAATCTGAAACTCGGACACCTTTAACCCGATACTTTTGCAACTTTGCACAGTTGTTCTGAACACATTGAAGATGTACACCTCTCCTTTTGGTGAGGTTTGGCAAAAAATTGTGGAATTTATCCATTGTTGAATTTTTTCACCAAATATTAACATTATGGTACTGAGTTTGTGTAATCTGAAACTCTGACACCTTATACCTGATGCTTTTGAAACTTTGCACAGTTGTTCTGAACTCATTGAAGATGTGCACCTCCCCTTTTGGTGAGATTTGGATAAAAATTGTCGAATTTATCCATTGTTGAACTTAGTCATTTTTTCATCAGATTTAAACATTACGGTACTGAGTTTGTGTAATCTGAAACTCTGACACCTTATACCTGATGCTTTTGAAACTTTGCACAGTTGTTCTGAACACATTGAAGATGTGCACCTCCCCTTTTGGTGAGATTTGGATAAAAATTGTTTAATTTATTTATTGTTGAACTAGTCATATTTTCATTAAATTCATTAAATTTTAACATTACAGTACTGAGTTTGTGTAATCTGAAACTCTGATTCGTTATACCTGGTGCTTTTGAAACTTTACACAGTTGTTCTTGACACATTGAAGATGTGCACCTAACTTTTTGGGCAGATTTGAAAAAAAAAATGTCGAATTTATGCATTGTTGAACTTAGTCATTTTTCAGCATATTTTAATATTACAGTGCCTGGTTTGTGTAATCTGAAAGATTAACATCTCTGACTAAATACCTTTGGAAGTTTTTACTGTTGTTTGAACACATTGGTGATGTGAACCTCCCCTTTAGGCCAGTTTTGATGTAAAAAAATGTCAAATTTATCTATTATTGAACTTGTACTTTATTCTATCATATTCCAAAGTATATCATTATGGTACTCAATTTTTGTCCAGAGACGTTGCAGGGTTTTGAACACATTGACCATTGGCAGCTATTCTTGAATTTTTGCATTGCTTTCATATATTTTCTCATAAAGATTCAAAGTATGTGTTTATTTGAAACTCAGGTATGGTTTTCACCTTTGCTGAAGTGATATGGACTGTTTTCATTTTATGCTTTGTTCAATTTTGTACAATTTAGTTTTGGCTTTTTTCTTCTTCTTTTGTCTATTACAGTAATAGGGTTGAACTTAATGTAATCTCAATAATAACTTGCATTTGAAGAATTTTTGGTAATAAGGTAAATGAATACTTGTTTGAATTGGTAAACCTATACATGTCTTATTGTTACATTGAAAAAAAAACATTTTCTAAGTTGAACATGAGTGACGGTGAAGCAGGTCCAGATATGTAATTGGTCTTGTTTATTTGTTCCTTCCCATATAATTATACCCCCCCCCCCCTCGTGAGTGGGTAGTATATTGGAATACCCTTGTCTGTCCGTCCGTCCGTCCTTCCATTCATCCTTCAGTCCATCCTTCTGTCCATTTGTCCTTCTGTCCGTCTGTCCGAATTTCGTCACACTTTTCTCAGCTACTGCAGGGCTGATTTGTTTCAAATTTGGTCTTTCACTTTACATCTAAAAGGAATGCATCGTATGGCATTTTGCCCCCCCCTATGATATCAACTTCCTGTGCGACGGGACCTAGCCACTTTTCCCTTTATTGAACATGGTGAAAATTTCATCGCACTTTTCTCAGCTACTGCTTGGCCGATTAATTTCAAATTTAGTTTTTGACTTTTTATAAAGGGGGAATGCGTCATCCTCCATTTTGGTCACCTTATGATATCAACTTCCTGTTTGGCAGGACTTAGATTTTTCTCTTATTGAACACAGTGAAAATTTTCGTCACATTTTTCTCAGCTACTGCTGGGCAGATTAATTTAAATATGGTATTTGACTTTATATATAGGGGGAATGCATTGTCTCCAATTTTGGTTACCTTATGATATCAACTTCCTGTTTGGCGGGACTTAGCCATTTTTCCCTTTTTAATGTGTAAGATAATACGAGTGGGGGTATACCTAGCACGACAACGCGTGCAACCTCATGTTATGATTGAGATCTCTTACTACTTATGTGTCTACTTGAGAGCTATTTGAAAATCCTGTAAATCAAAAAGACTTTAACGTATTCACGAATAGTGTGCTTTAATTTGGAATTGTTATACAGTCTTACATGTACATGTATTTCTATTTTTATTATAAGAGAAAAAAGCTTGCAGTAAGTAAAACTGTTTATTTTTTATGTTGATGTTGATTTATCTGTTCATAACTTGTTTGTTTATTGTTTGTTTTCAAACATTTTGTTTTTTCTTTGTTCAACCAGATTTTGTCTCGCCTGCGATGAATGTCGCAAAGTCGAGACATAGCGACGATAGATTCCGTCGGTGTCAGGGTCATCATCAACAATTGGTTAACCCAAATGTTAAACTTTTTAGCTCACCTGGCCTAAAAGGCCATGTGAGCTTTTGCCATCACTTTGCCTGTGTCATCCTTTGGTCTATAATATCAAAAATATTTTCCTCTGAAACTGATGGGCCCATTGTAACCAAACTTGGCCAAAATTATCACCAGGGTATGCACTTTCAAAATTGTGTTCCATTAGCCAGCAGGTCAAACAACATGGCCGCCATTGCTAAAAATAGAACATAGGGATAAATTGAAGTTTTTGGCCAATAACTTGAAAACCATTACAGATATCAAAAATCTGACATGTGGGTTAAATTGATTAGCATGATGAGATCTACCTACTCTGCAATTCTGAAGAAAATCTGAAAATCCATTTCGGAGTTATAGCCCTTTTTAGCTCACCTGACCCAAAGGGTCAGTGTGAGCTATTGCCATCACTTGGCATCTGTCGTACGTCCTCCGTCTGTCGTCTGTCCGTTAAACTTTTCACATTTTCATCTTCTCCTCTGAAACTACTGAAGCAAATTCAACAAACTTTACAGGAATGGTGTATGGAAGGTCCTTTACAAAAATTGCTCATTTCGTTCTGATCTGACAAAAAACATGGTCACCAGCGCGGAACTTAGGTTTAACATTGGACCCTATGGGAAAAATCAAATTTTCATCTTCTGCTCTGAAACCACTGAAGCAAATTCAACCAAACTTTACAAGAATGATGTACTAAAGGTCCTTAACAAAGATGGCTCATTTCATTCCGAGCCGACGAAAAACATGGCCGCCAGCACGGAACATGGTTTAACAAAGGACCCTATGGGAAAATCACATTTTCATCTACTCCTCTGAAATAACAGAAGCAAATTTAACCTAACTTTACAGGAATGATAACTGAAGGTACTTTACAAAAATTGCACATTTCATTTGAATCCGACAAAAAACATTGCCTCAAGTGCAAAACATAGTTTAACATTTGAGCCCAGTATGAGAAAACCATCCTCTTCATCATCTTCTCTCAAAACAATTAAGCAAATTATACTAAATATATAGAAGGTCCTATGCAAAAATTACTCATTTCAATAGGATCAGAAAAACACACTGGTGCTAATTGAGAACATACCTAAACACCCTAACCCATTGGTAAAAAACATGATCATTTTTGGTCATGCATGGCATAGAAGCGTTTTGTCAGGTGAGTGATACAGGCTCAGCTAGTCTCTGAGCCTCTAGTTTCATAAAATTTTCAAAATTTTTGCATTTTTTATTTTCTATTTCAAAAAGTGTAACAGATAGAGGTCAACTGTATATTGCAAAAAGGTTCAGCATATCAAGATCTACCCACCCTGAAATTTTGAAGAAAATCCAAAACCGTTGTAGGAGTAATTGCCCTTTTTCACGGAATTTTCAAATCATATTTTTCGTCTTTAATTTCCAAAACTACAGGAGATGAAGGGAAAGTGTAAATTGATAAAATGTTTGCCATGCGGTGGCGACTTCAAAACTGGTGTTAAAAATTGTGTGTTGACTGCCATTTTCAAAATGGCCGCCATAAAAAAAGGCTGGAAAATTCAACATTGTCTGATTTCAATAAAATTTGGTTTCCAAATAGATATTGATGTTGCAACTTCAAAACCATTGTTGAAAATTATTTGTTGACCGCCTTTTCGAAATGGCCTCAAAAAAAGGCGGGAAAATTCAACATTGTCCGATTTCAATGAAATTTGGTTTCCAAGTGGATATTGATGTTTCTTCTTCAAAACCGGTGTTGAAAATTGTGACTGTCATTTTGAAATGCATTAAAATTCAACATTGTCTGATTGCAATTAAATTTGGTTTCTGAATACATATTGATGTTGCGACTTCAAAACCCGATTTGAAAATTGTTTGTTGCCTGCCATTTTCAAAATAGCCACCAAACAGGTGTCGTAACTTAAAAATATGGTGTTAAAAAATTGTCCTTGACCGTCATTTACAAAATGATATTCAAAACTGGTGTCGAAAGTTGTCCTTATCAAGAACGTTTTTGTCAAAAAAGCCCAACAAAGAAATTATATAGTAAAACATGATCAGACTTAAAATACAGTTCAAGATATTGGTGGTGTTTGAGCTACCAATGTTTGAGAGACTGAAGTTCAACTTTATAACTTAAAATGTTAGCTTGATTTTGGCAACTAGAAGCCAGGTGAGCAATTACAGGCTCTTGGGAGCCTCTGGTTTTGAACTTCAATAACTTTATGAAATCTTACTCAATATCAATGAATTTTTGACACAATATTCAGTACAACTTCATTACTGAATGCCAGGTATATTTTTGAAAAAAAAAATTCCAATTTTTCCGTATTTTGCCATTTGTTGAACTGTTTTCAACAAAATTTTTTGGTTTCCACTATATCTCAGCATGTACATGCCAAAAACAGATGATGATTCAATGGTAAGTGGTTACATCTTTTGTAGTAACGAACATCCATACTAGAATTATGTCACCTTGACCTATATTACAAGGCATTAGTGACTTGAGTATATTCTCTTTGAAAAAAAGTCACAAAATCACAGTCAGCACTTTTTATGCCCCACACCTTTAGGTGACGGAGCATTATGTTTTACCCTTGTCCATCCATATTTCTGTCCATACGTTCATCCGTAATTTTCGTCAAGGATTTCTCAGCTTGTGTATGCAGGAATGATTTGATAATTGGTATGAAGCTTTGGTATGATGAGTTGTACTGTGTCTACCCTTTTCAAGTCCGTCACTCATCTACTTCCTGTTTGCTGATATATCTGTATTGCGAAGGCATCTGTGTCCCATGGACACTTTTTCTTTTATTGAAATCATGATTTATAGAATCCTTCCCTCTCTTTGGTTTTTTTTTAAAACAAGCATTGTATTTTAACAAAAAATAAATAAAAATTTGGCTGTTGTCATGAACAGGTCTATTGTAATATTTCTTCAATAGGATTAAACCAAACAAATGGATTAACCTAGAAAAAATGATCCATCTAAAAGATAGACCTCTTGCACTGTGTCAATAGCTAAGTCTATTCAAGCATAAAATAGCAATGCTTTTCTCTATAATTCCTACTATATACACATTTATAGATGGCAATTAAGTTTTATGAACCAAAATCTTTTTTCATTTTCTTGTTTCAAATCAGGTAAAATACTACAATGTCAGCCCTGGTGTTATGGTCTGGGGAATGCCTTCTTTAGGCCTGATGTTCACGATTGAAGGCTGACAAACAAAATTTTTTTATCCAGACAAAGGTGACTTCGCAACATTTACAAAATACATGTTAAGGGAAATAACTCACACTCTCCATTTACACATCAAAAACTACACGACCATACAATACATACATATAACACTGGGAAAATTCCAATATTAACTGCTTAAAGGGTGAATAATTTTTATTATTTTTCAGAGGAAGCTGTAGCAGCCCTTGGAAACAAAATCGTAGAAGATCTGAAAATAACGGATCCACAAGAAGGTCAGTACAAACAATAGAAATTCATCATACCATACTGTTAGGCAAGGGGTAACAATTTAACAATTTGCATGATAAGGGTTAGCAGCTGCAATGTTCTTTATAATTTTGAATTTATGGCTTTTATAAGATGATGTGTTTTGCTGGATTTGATATTTTGTCACTTACTCAGTGGACTATAATTATACAACTATGAAAAGTAAAAGATTCTGATAATAATTTACAAATGCATTTGTTTTTTGATTGATTTCTTGAGAGTACTAAGTATTAATAGTTAAATTTTGATTTTTCAGTATTAAGTATGTTGACCAATGATAATGAGTTTTACATTTCAGTATTAAGTATGGTGACCAATGACACAGGGTTTTACATTTCAGTCTTAAGTATGTTGACCAATGATAATAAGTTTTACATTTCAATATTAAGTATGGTGACCAATGATGTGGGGTCTTACATTTCAGTGTTAAGTATATTGGCCAATGGTAAGAGATTTTACATTTCAGTATTAAGTATGTTGACCAATGATACTGGGTTTGAGATAAGTTCTGCTGATGCCACAGTGAAGTGCTTGATTACAACAATACCACCAAACCTGAAGAAGTTAGAACAAGATTTACATTGTAAGTGAACTGTGTTATCATTTGTATATATCATATAATTTTTAGCTCACCTGGCCAAAGGCCATGTGAGCTTTTGCCATCACTCGGCGTCCGTCGTTAACTTTTATTCAAAAATCTTCTCCTCTGAAACTACCGGGCCAATACTTACCAAACTTGGCCTGAATCATCACCAGGTTATGCACTTTCAAGTTTGTGATTTTTATGTCCGTAGACCAAACAACATGGCCGCTGTTACTAAAAATAGAACATAGGGGTAAATTGCTGTTTTTGGCAAATAACTTCAAAACCGTTGCAGATATAAAAAATCTGACAGAAATAGAATTGTTCAGAATGACGAGATCTATCTGCCCTGCAATTTTGAAGAAAATCGGAAAAACCGTCTTAGAGTTATAGCCCTTTTTCCGTAAAATTTTCAAAATTTATGCACTTTTTATTTTTTATTTCAAAAACTGTAACAGATAGAGGTAAAAATGTTCAGCATATCAAGATCTACATACTCTGAAATTTTGAAGAAAATCCAACTGCCTGTGTTGTAGTTATTGACTTTTTTCACCAAAAAAAAAAATAAATAAATAAAATTCAATGCCATATGGTAATGGGTTATTTCCCTTTAAATTCTGCTTTCAAATCTTCTTTGGTTTACTTTTCTCTTTTAAATTTTAAGAGAAATTCCCTGCTATCACTTTGTCCGATTTTAATGAAATTTGGTTTCCAAATAGGTTTTGATGTTGCATCTTCAAAACTGATGTTAAAAATTGCCATGGCCGCCAAAAAAGGCGGGAAAATTCAACATTGTCCGATTTCAATAAAATTTGGTTTCCAAATAGGTATTGATGTTGCCACTTCAAAACTGATGTTAAAAATTGTTTGTTGACCGCCATTTTCAAAATGGCCGCCAAAAAAGGCGGGAAAATTCAACATTGTCCAATTTCAATGAAATTTGGTTTCCAAATAGATATTGATATTGCGACTTCAAAACCTGTGTTGAAAATTGTTCGGTGACCGCCATTTTAAAATGGCCACCACAAAATGCGGGAAAATTCAACATTGTCCAATTTCAATAAAATTTGGTTTCCAAATAGGTATTGGTGTTGCGACTTCAAAACTGATGTTAAGAATTGTTCGTTGACCGCCATTTTCAAAATGGCCGCTAAAAAGGCGGGAAAATTCAATATTGTCTGATTTCAATGAAATTTGGTTTCTAAATAGGTATTGATGTCGCAACTTTAAAACTAATGTTAAAAATTATTTGTTGACTGCCATTTTCAAAATGGCCACCAAAACAGGCGAGAAATTTCAACATTGTCCTATTTCAATGAATTTTTTTTGTCCAAATAGATATTGATGTTGCGACTTCAAAACTGATGTTGAAAATTGTTGGATGGCCGCCATTTACAAAATGACGTCTGGATTTCAAAACTGGTGCCAAAAGTGGTCCTTAGCAAGAACGTTTTTTGTCAA
>MJUU01018624.1:0-14627 GCA_002080025.1 Modiolus philippinarum
TGGTGCACCCATTTAAACATTGATATATTAGGTTTGATTCAAGACCAAAGTCAATTGACCAGGTGTAATTTCAGATCACTTAAAAGAGGGGAATTCCCAATGACTATTTTTGCGCAATGTTGTGACGTGGTGGTACGTATTTATAGGTGGCTTTCCCCGACACACCGGGAATCTCTTAGAAGGCTTTAAAGGTATGATGAAAATTTGATATAATGTAGAGCAGGTATGTGCCTTTCACGACATGTATGGTCTTGGCAAGGTTAAACTTAAGATAAAATGTCCAGGGAGGTTTGAAAATTCCAAATTTTAGTTGAAAATGTTAAAGAAATGAATTGGTGGTTTCACACCTTAAACCGCAATTTACGCACTAATTACAATCTTTACAATCAAACGGCGAACATTTACATTATTTCTATACCTTAATGAAATACATGATTTAAAAAATCATTCAATTTTCCTGTTAGAAACAACTTTTTGGAATTTGTAACTACGGAAAACAATCTGAGTAGACCTTTTTTGTTTCGTTTAATGAAGAGTTCCATTTCTTTTGTTAAAAACTAATCACTTATCGGCCTGATTCATTAACTTGTGAACAGATATTAAACAAACTTAAGAACTGTATTCATACTGACGATAAAAAATAGTTCGATTTACATTTTTTCCCGTTAATATGAGTCCCGTTTTATTGCAGATAAGTTGGATTGGCTGTCTGAAATTGATTGATTGATTGTTGCTTGCGCCTCTGGCCAATATGACTTACCTAGGATGTATAACTATGCCAATATGAAATAAATTACGCAATGATACTATATTATATGTATTATATGCTGGACAATCAATAAACTATATTTCTTGGATATAAATTTTAACACTTTTGTTACTTAATGGACCGCATTCATAAATAAGATAATTCCTTATGCAGGATTTTTCTATTTGATTGCCAAGAATGAGAACCACAAATGCAGACAGTAAGATAATTATGCGATATAAGGGCCAAAAAAAAAATATATAAATCCAAATCATTTGTCTACTCCACTTGTTTTACCTCGTTGCGACAGTTACTTCTTAAAATAAACCTTAAACTTCAATTTCATTTATCATTTTTTGCATACAAAACTTATGATTATCCAGTAATTACAGCTGCGCTATCATTTTAATTGAAATATCTATCGTATAAATTCACAGACAAATCGTATAAAATCTGGGACATATGTAGTGGACACTCGTGTAAATTCCAGGACAACACGAAACTCCGAATTCTCTGATTTCTGCGTTATATCAATAACACAATTCCGGACTATAAAGTCAGAGAAGTAACATTTTAGTAAAAATTGCAAAATATGATAGAGAATAAGAACACAAAGCAGTATTTCCGCTTGTAAAATCGGGTCGAATCCATGACAATCGTATAAAATCATTTTTGGAAAATCGTAGAAAATCATGTCCTCGCAGGACGACGTTACCTACTGTGTAAGCTGAAATACTATTCATTCGATTAATTATTTGCTGTTAATTATTCCGATTTCTATTTAGTCTAGATTTTGACTAAATTTTTCTTTACGTAATCATATAGCTATTGTCAACAACTTTTAGGTTGTAAGTCTACATTTTGGCTAATCAGTCGATTTTTTGACCAGCTATTTCTTTATTGTTCAGTATTTGACTGAATTCTTGTCCACAGCCATTTACGTGCCATCTGATTAAAAACTTGTTGTTGGCGGGAGATTTCTGATCAGTTGTAGGCGTGTCTTGTACACATGTGAGATAGCAGACGATGAATATTAGGCACGGACCATTTGATTTTCAGGGGGGTTGGCCTGGTATATTTTAGAAAAAAAAAAACTTCTGGTCCTGACATTTGCCAAAAAAATTCTCTGGCCAGCATCGAGTTGAAAAAAATAATCTGGCCCTGATCCTGTCCATTAGAAAAAAAAAGCCCGGCTCAACAAAAATTTCTAGCATTATGTATATGGGAAAAAAATATTCTGGCCCGCGAAGCCGCCGAAAAAAATTTCNAAATCAAATGGTCCGTGCCTTTGACTTTTTATGCCAATTTGCAGTATTGAATATCAATTGTAGAATTTCGATGAAAAATTTGTGTAATGTAACAATTAAGTCAGAGGCCTTGGCGATACTGTACTAAGACATTTATTTCCTGTCTTTGTTGATAAATTTTCTTCTTTTAGAATTACGGTCACTTGGTACAGTAAAATTAGGCTTTGAATGTCCAACATGTGTGTATTTTCTGTAAATTATTGTGACCATCTTTTATCTTTGCATGGTTATATATATTTTATTCTGATTCATTTCATTTTTTTCAATCATGTAGCTATTGATATTTAGATTCAACTCTTGTATGAGAGGTGACATATTGAATTCTACATTCTTCAATTTCAACTATAGTTTTGGAGATGAATTATTAATATTCATTCTGTTAGTTATTTCCTATCTAATTCAGTATTTGTTTGAATTAATTTTGTGCATAATCATGTAGTTGTTGTCTACAACTGTATGTTAAAATGGATAACAGGAAACACCTACAATGGCTGAAAATTATAATTACATGCAACAATTTGCAAGGGATCTACACAAGAAAAACACGTATAAGACAAAGGACAAACGTAGACAACGATAGGAACTCGGGACAGCCGGACTTGGTACTGGCACTAGCAAAAGCCAGCGGTAGGGTTAAACCGGTTTATGGGTACCCAAACCTCCCCTTTATCTGTCCCGTTTCCCTATAGTATAAAAACATACGAATAAAACCCATTACAGGTAGACTACTAACTCCATAACCACAATCTTGAAAGGAGAGAAAAAGACAATACGTAATTTTGAAAGATGGGTCAAGGGGTGCTCGTCGCTAAACTGCCGGCTAGTTCAAGGAGCCTAGTCTGCTGGTAGACCACTGTCGCACTACGGAAGAAAAATCAAACTTAAAACTTTCCGAAGGGTTTGGTCAAGAATCATCATAAATTTCAATAGACATCGACAGTATCAGTGAGAGGCCAGTATGTGTGCAAAATTTTCAGGTCACTAGGTCTCAAAACTAATTTAACGGATGCAAGCAGAATATCTTGCCGATATCCCCTATTACGTAAAGAATGTAAGTTACATCCCAGCTTTTCTGGATTTTTAATCAATTTCTGGCATTTTTTAACAACATTACCGTAAAATTGAGGACTAGAAATGCCCATAGTAATAAGCTGTCTACGAGTAACGCCATATTTAGATATAAAATGTTGATATCTATTACAAAACTTCTTAAATGTATTCAACAACTTATGAAATCTGTAACCTTGTTGTAAAAGTTTGGCTGTGATAGCACGGTTACGTTCATTGAAATCATCAAGAGTAGAACAAACACGTACGAATCGTACGAATCGTATAAATTATTAGTCTACAAATTGGCTAATCAGTTGATTTTGTAAATGGACTTTTTATTTGCTGTAGGTCTATATTTTGACCACTTTTTCTACACAGTTCGGTATTTGACCGAATTCAAGCCATTTTAATTCTTTGTGTAGACACTTTTGGATGCAATACTACATCTGGCTGTTAGTGGGAAATTTCAAGTCAGTTGTAGGCGTGTCTTGTACAAGTGTAAGATAGCAGACAATGCGTGATTTTATTTATAGATAGGAGAATGTGCGATCTCCAATATTGAATATTGATAATTTTAGTTTATAACTATTTTATTTATTCAATGAAATAAAAAGGATCAGACACAAGTTATTCCAACTTAGTCGGTCTTCTCCTATATACATTAAATATTACAATATTATATAGTATACAGAGCATCCACAAGATTATATATTATAAATAAATATGCTTATAAACATAAAGGAAAAAGCAAACAAGAGTGAGTGTGAAATGCAAATCTGACTGGTGGTGCTGTAATAAAGAAATTAAGACAAAACAAATCTTTTCGAGTGTTTGATAAAACTGAATACATGTAAAAAGATTGAGCAGTTACTATCATAATTTAATCTGGAGTCCCCTTCAGTTAATATTTTCAAGTTAACAACGGGAGTAATTTCCCTGATATTTTCGAAAAGCCTTTCACGTATATCAGAGTATTGTTTACAAACGAAAAAATAGTGATAAGCATCTTCTATTTGAGCTCCACAAATACAACTTGGACATTGTACTATATTTACTCTAAAAAGGTCATAGTTTAAGAATGATGCTGCCCTGCGAATTTGAGTTAATGTGATATTAAGTTTTCTTGGGCCATAATAATAGTGTTTAGGTACCAAACAATTTTCTTGCGATTCATTTCGAATTAGCTTTTTAAACTTAGATATTGAGTCAACATTACGAACTGTTAATTCAAGTTTGTTCCATTCTTTAACAGTAGATGGAAAAAACGACGAAGAAGTTAAAGAGAGACGACAAAATGGAATTATCAAATCTTCACCATTGCGTAATGGATAGGAAATACTACTTTGAATACTTGGTGGAACAAAGACATTTAAATATCTAGGTACATTCAATTTTTAATATTGTACAAAAGTTGGAGCTTTCTTCTATATCTTCTTTGTGATAAGGTTTCCCATCCAGTTTCAGCATATATATATTCAGATTTTGTAAAAATGGGTAGTCCCGTGATAATTCTTCCAGCTTCAAGTTGAAGTTTTTCTAATTTATTAGAATAAGATATTCCACAGTTGTCCCAAATTTCACACGCATATTCAAAAAGTGGGCGTATATAGACAAGGTACATTTTTTCTAAGTTGTTTCTCCTTAAGCTAAATTTCAATTTCCGCAAAACGCCTAAATAATTTCAGATATTTTTAATCATAATCTCAATATGTTCATTCCACTTGCCATCATTTGAAAAGGTAACACCAAGGTGCTTATGGCTAGAAGCTACTGGAATCATTTTATTGTTAAAAACAAAATTTAAATTATCTGCAACACAGTTGTTAGAGAAAATCTTTATTTCCGTTTTTTCAGGATTGAAAGTCATCAGCCATTTTTGTGACCAGTCATTTAGTCTTTTTAAGTCATGGTTTATAACAATTTTGATTTCATCAATATTTGCACTAGAGTATCCTAAGGATGTATCGTCTGCAAATAATCTACTTACTGAAAGAAGCTCATTTCCAATATCATTTATATAAATCAAAAACAAAAGAGGACCTAAAACAGAACCCCGTGGTACCCCAGCTTGGACAGTTTTCAAATCTGAAGCAGATTCTCGATTTAACACTCTCTGCTTTCTTTTATGCAGATAATTTTGAAACCAGTTTAATATATTACCCCTTATCCCATACGCGTTCATTTTATGCAGTAAACCTTTGTGCCAATTTTGAAAAATCACAGAAAACAAAACAGCTCATTTCCTTTTCTTTCCAAAGAGTTCAATATTGAATTATAAAGTTTAAGTAACTGATGAATAGTAGAATGTTGTTTTAGAAATCCCGATTGATATTTATATATTAAGTTGTTACTAATAAGGTGGTTATAACTTTTCCTACACAACTAATAAGAGAAATATGACGATAATTCGAGGGAAGGAAACATCACCCTTCTTGAAAATAGCAATAACGTTCGCCAACTTCCAAGAGGATTGGTATTTATTTTGCTGAAGAGATTTATTAAAGATTATTTGAAGAGGTTTTGCTACTAGTTTTGGAGAAATTTTGAGCATTTTATGGCTTATTTTATCAGGTCCCGTTGCTTTGTTGGGGTTTAAAATTTGTATTACATCAATAATTTCACTTTCTGTCACAGAAATGTCGGTAATCAAATTGTCCGACCTAGAATCAAATTAAGGCAGAAGTACATTTTCTTCATCTAATTTTGAAATAAAACTGAAATATCTATTTAACAATTCACATTTATCTGAATCATCATAAACAATGTCCTCAAGGTTTTGATCCTGAATTATATTGCGCAGTGGTGGTATAGTGTTGTTTCCCTTGTTAGATTTAATTAACATGCGCATTATCTTCCAGTAAGATTTAGAGTTAGAGGAATTATTGAGTAAAAAATTGTCTAAATTATTTTCAAAATTTTCTTTTACATATTTCTTCATGTTATTAACTTTATTTCTTTGTTTTTTATATTTGGTTTTATTATTTTCCGTATTATTTTTCAGTACTTTTTTTCTTAGTCGATCGCTAATTCGCATTTCCTTTCTAAGTGAGTTGTTAAACCAAGGTTTAATCATTATCCCTGACTAAAATTGTTTTAGATGGAAAACATTCCCTTGAGATTTCAAGAAATAGTTTAGTAAATTCATCACAAATAGATATGTTCAAACTTTTCTGTCCAATTGATTTCATTTAACTTCCGATTAAATAGATTTGTATCGATCTGATCGTATTGCCAAATTTCACGTGTAAAAGATTTGGCGGTCGATTTCTTGCTTTCAATTACTGAAACAGCAGCGTTATGATCACTAATGAATTCGGGCAATTCGTATACATCTGAATAAATACAATTTAAAGAATCACTTAAAATAACAGGGTCAAGCAAGGTTGAACTGGTGTCAGTCACTCGAGTGGGCTTATCAATTACATTTGTTAAGTTAAACAATCTCATCAGATCAGATAGTTTGTTATTATTTTCATTAAATAAATTAGCGTTCAGATCTCCCGTTATCACGATATTTCCGTTTATACCGAGAGCCAGATCAATCGCATTTGTTAAGCGCGTCCAATAATGGGTATCAGTCCACGGAGGACGATATGTATGCCACAGAAGAAATGATATCCCCTTAAAACTTACAAGAACTCAAATTAATTCGTCAATATCATTCTCTAAATTAGATTGTCTTTCAACAATCATATCTTCTTTATGATAGATTAACAAGCCACCCCCTGCGAACCCCCTACCAACATCGACAGACCTGTTTCTTCGGTGAACTTGATTTGAAAACGAACTTAAGAGAATGTTTGAATCTGCCACCTGTTCATCTAGATGTGTTTCAGTTACTACTAACAAATCGAAGTCTTCGGTAAAATTATCTAAAAAATCAATTTTATTTCGGATACTACGAGCACCGTGACTACGAATGTTGACATTGCATATAGATATATTTTTTCCGGAAAAATTGTTTTCTGAGCTTGAGACTGAAATCATATCGTTGGTTTCTGGACCTGGATTAATTTCAACATTACCGATGATCAAAACATAATGGAGCACAAATAGAAGAAATAGTGCATTTACATTCAAATTGATACTCTGGAGGATAAACAGAGCTGCGGTAAAACAAGAACAACGTAAGTTTGTTAATAAAATATTTTTAAAACTGTCAGCTGGAATGGAAAAAAATCTGTAAACTCTACACGTACGGACATGAAACAAGCCTATTGCTGCCCTGTATGCTTCCGTACTATTACCCATTTGGCGATAAGCACAGGGTCACCGCAGAGCAGTCATAGACATGTCTCGGCCCTATTAAGCCACACAAATCATTACATTCACACACACATAAAATAAAAAAAATAAACAATGAAATTCAAACAAAACATAGTTACAAGTAAATAAGCAAAAATCGTAAGTAAGGTGTAACAAATGAAAAAATACATAGAAGGTGGAAAATGATCATGAATTTGTTCAAAATGGGAAAAATAATTTCTCATATTTACTTCTAAACATTCAAAAAGAAAATATCACGAAGGGGTCTAACAATAATAAGATTAAAAAAAAACACTTACTGAAATGTTCCGTGTTAAATAGATACTGTATTGATAATGTA
The DNA here is from genome assembly GCA_002080025.1 of Modiolus philippinarum. NCBI lineage: Eukaryota > Metazoa > Mollusca > Bivalvia > Mytilida > Modiolidae > Modiolus > Modiolus philippinarum. The sequence continues at coordinate 7,712 of MJUU01018624.1, forward strand.
GCAATATTACTAAAGAAAGTTCGAATCTATCTGCTTCGGCCAATGCGGGACAAATCTTGATGTAAAATCAATTTACATGTGCAGTTTGTGCGAAACTCCAGATTTCAAAAATTAATCGCTTCCAAAATGATAAATAAATACTCATGAAACTTGGTAGAAAATCAGTTACTGAATAATCTATCGATTTGCTAGTAGGTTGCGAATGGGGGGGGGGGGGGGGGGGGGGTTAGATCAGTATCAAGTAAAAGTGAAAAAAACGGTTTTTCTTAAATGACTCGAAACAAAATAAACGATAAAAAGCCTATTCTGAATTAGTTCAGGTGAAAAAGAGGAGATTTAGCACATAATGTTTTCAAGTTTAAGATACGGTGTCTTGTTTTTATGAACTCTTCTAATTCAGAGAAAACTTTTCATTTTAACTAAAATTGCAGAGAGTTGTCGAACATGAATCTTAAGTTTATTGTGGTAGCTAGATAATGGAATTCTAAAAGCTATATTTTGATGAATTATTTGTGTGATATTACACAGATGTAATTTCAATGTGATCAGTATTATCACAATAAGATACGTGCGGCGCCGTAATATGACATGTGTTTCCTGTCTTTCTTAATTAATTTTCTTCGCTTAAGGATTATAAGTGTTATCGTGCGGTCAGATGGTGCAATAAATTTAGGCTTAGGTTGTCCAAGTGAACCCGCTTCAATTATTTTCAGTAATAATAGGAGTTTTCTGCATATTTTATATTAGTCAACTGCTTTATTGATAACTATTTGATAATTCTATGTATTCATCGTTTTTATGAATTACGATAATTTCTTGCCATTTCTGTGTTATAGAACAGTAAAATGTTTTGAAATGTTTTGGCATAATGTGTTAGATTCATTCACACATTTTTTCTTTCATAGATTCTTCTAGTTTTATTATGTCTGACAATTGACATCTGACTCAATCATTTCCCAGTACTAAGAGATCTCCACACATACATGGGCATGTCAGTGTAAGATTCAAAAAGCTAGGTAAGGTTATGGCGAAGCCAAAGTATCAATTTGCAACCAAAATTACCAAATCCTATCTCAGTACAGACAAACTCAAAAGCCAAAGTATTGTCTTTGTGACGCCAAGCATGTAATGTGTGGTTGGATACATATTGCTTTACTGCGTTATTTTCAATGATGCTGGTTTCTGAATTTCTCACTTCCTATTTTTAATTGCTTTTCATATGTAGTTTTATAATGCACGTAAATTTAAGGTGTTTCAACCCCTTTTTTTATTTAAGCGGTGAGTCTCGTCAGTGGTCAGCCGATTGTGTTTTGCAGATCTAAATAATGCATTTCGTCAAACATTTAGTTGGACCATACAACTATTTATTGCACGCATTGACCGATCATTTTTATGATCTAATGTTTTGTACAATATCAACATGTTTTTTTAGTTGTCAAGGATCGAAGAATCGAAAAACTATCATGAGTGATTGATTAAGTTTTGAAGAACAAGTATGTGCAAATTCACATTGATTAAATTTTCTATTCTCATCATGTAGTTTTTGATGTTCAATTTCACTTCATGTATGAAATTCTTAGTGTTTTTCTATTTCAACTCTTGTCATAAAGATGAAATATTATTTATTCTATTAATTTTTTGCTGTTAATTATTCCGATTTCTATATAGTCTAGTTTTTGACTAAATTTTTCCTTACGTAATCATATAGCTATTGTCTTCAACTTTAGGTAAGTCTACAGTTTGACTAATCAGTCGATTTTGTAATTCCACTTTTTAGCTCACCTGGCTTATGCCAGGATGAGCTTTTGCCATCACATTTCGTCCGTCGTCCGTCCGTCCGGCGTAAACTTTTCATTCAAAGATCTTCTCCTCTGAAACTACTTGGCCAATTGAAACCAGACATGGCCACAATAGTCCTTAGATGGTCCCCTGCAAAAAAGTTGTTTTTTAGATCCGCGCGATATCCAAGATGGCCGCCAGCGGTGCTCATAGTTTTAACATTTGACCCTATGGGAAAACACTTTCAAAGATCTTCTCCTCTGAAACTACTGAGCCAGTTAAAACCAAACTTGGCCAAAATAGTCCTTAGATGGTCCCCTGCAAAAAAAGTTGTTTTTCAGATCCGGGCTATATCCAAGATGTCCGCCAGCGAGGATCATAGTTTTAACATTGGACCTTATGGGAAAACACTTTCAAAGATCTTCTCCTCTGAAACTACTGAGCCAATTAAAACCAAACTTGGGCACAATAGTCCTTAGATGGTCCCCTGCAAAAAGTTGTTTTTCAGATCCTCGCTATATCCAAGATGGTCTCCAGCGGGGATCATAGTTTTAACATTGGACCCTATGGGAAAACACTTTCAAAGATCTTCTCCTCTGAAACTACTGAGCCAATTAAAACCAAACTTGGCCACAATAGTCCTTAGATGGTCCCCTGCAAAAAAAAGTTGTTTTTCAGATCCGGGCTATATCCAAGATGTCCGCCAGCGGGGATCATAGTTTTCACATTGGACCTTATGGGAAAACACTTTCAAAGATCTTCTCCTCTGAAACTACTGAGCCAATTGAAACCAAACTTGGGCACAATAGTCCTTAGATGGTCCCCTGCAAAAAGTTGTTGCTATATCCAAGATGGTCTCCAGCGGGGATCATAGTTTTAACATTGGACCCTATGGGAAAACACTTTCAAAGATCTTCTCCTCTAAAACTACTTGGCCAATTAAAACCAAACTTGGCCACAATAGTCCTTTGATTGTCCCCTGCCAAAAAGTTGTTTTTCATATCCGCACGATGTCCAAGATGGCCGCCAGCGGTATCATGGTTTTAACATTGGACCCTATGGGAAAAGACATTCAAAGATCTTATCCTCTGAAACTACTTGGCCACCATAGTCCTTAGATTGTCCCTGCAAAAAAGTTCAAATCCGGGCTATATCCAAGATGGCCGCCAGCGGGGATCATAGTTTTAGCATTGGACCCTATGGGAAAACACTTTCAAAGATCTTCTCCTCTGAAACTACTTGGCCAATTGAAACCAAACTTGGGCACAATAGTCCTTAGATGGTCCCCTGCAAAAAAGTTGTTTTTCAGATCTGTGCTATATCCAAGATGGCCGCCAGCAGGGATCATACTGTTAACATTGGACCCTATGGGAAAACACTTCTGAAACATTTCAGCCAATTGGAACCAACCTTGGCCACAATAGTTTTAGGTTGCGGCCCTGCAAAAGAGTTATTTTAAGGTCTTTTCTTAATGCAAGATGTCTACAAGCAGGGAACAATTTTAACATTTGACCCATTGGGAAAACATTAAATATCTTCTCCTGAAATTACATAGCTAATAGTGAAAACATACTTGGCCACAATGGGCCATAGTTGTTCCCGTTTAGAAAATTTGCCTGGCTTGTCTGCATGGCATTCAAGATGGCCCCAGTGGGGAACATAGTTTAACCTTGAGACCTATCGGAAGCCTATCAGAGAGCATTTAAAGATGTTCTCCTCTGAAAATATTTAGTCAACTGGAACCAAAATAAGACTCACTGGTCCCCTTCAAGAAAGGTGACAGTAGAACTGCACCCCATCCAAAATAGCTGCCAGTTTGGAATATAGTTTAACTAAAGATAATATAACATCAATGTCTATTAACAAATTTGAAAATAATGCCCTTAAAACATTGGGATTATTTTAACTGCATAAACCAGCCGTGGCCCAGGTGAGCGATACAGGCTCTTGAGAGCCTCTTGTTATTTGCTGTAGTCAATTTTTGACCAGCTATTTCTTTATAGTTCAGTATTTGACTGAATTCTTTTCTATAGCCATTTTCTGTGTGTAGATAGCTTGGAAGTTATTTCATGCCTCTGAAGGAAACAGCAAAAGCTATTGTCTGGAGGTGATAAAAATGACCTGTGATTAACAGTAACTTCTTTATTTTTGTTATTTGTGAACTGTTGCCTGAGGCCAGAGACCAAAGTCAACAGTTTGCAAGTCATTTCCATCATCGAGGGACAATAACTTTGTTGTTTCTTACAACTGGGCATGAAATAACTGTTTTATTAACTTCTATAAATATAAAAAAATCACGCTTTTAAAAATTTTTCTACACGGGTAAGATTTGAATGACGTTGCACTGCGCAATTATTTTGCGCATGGAACAGTTCGTCCGGAAATCAGAAAACAGTTTACTGTTGCACCCAACGTTAAATTATTATGAAAATAGTTAAAAAATGTAACTATAAGTTAATAAAAATTAATGATACCATGAAGAGTTACACTCCGATTAAGAGCTAGAGCTTCTATGTCGATCTATATCCTGACAGGTTTCGGTCCTTGTGCAGACCTTCATCAGAGGAAAATGCTGCAATTTGCAGCTGCAACTCCTTATATACTGTTGCTGAATCATATTAAACGGCGGTTAACTAGAGAATTTATCCGGTTTATTGAAACAATTAATGAGACGATTAATAGAATGGAATTTTACATCCAGTGAGCAATATTTCAGCAATATAGGGTGAGCAACATTTCAGTAATATAGGGACGAGAGCAAATTAATCAATTCAACGAAATTATATGTAAAAGACGAAAGTAATTAAGGTGGAAGGGACAACAGGGATAACAAGGTTTGATTGCCTCTGAAAATACAAAAAAATACCAAAGTTGCATAAAAAACAGTAAATTTCGTTATGCTGTACACGTGTTTCAAGGAGTAACCACCTCATCAGCAGCATTAAAATCAAATAATTGGAAAGCCATAATCCAAAAGTACTCATTACCACATAAATCGAAATAGGAAGCCAAATCCAGTACCAAGGACATCTTCAGAGTGCCATACACGGAATGAAGCCTCGATATTTTAAGGGGTTAGAATTTTGATAAAAACAGTCAAATTCTATAAAACACAAGGTAAAATTTTCATGTCAGACAAGTCTGACTATCGGGCTGGTGAATACCCTCGGGGACCTCTGGTCCACCAGCAGTGGTATCGGCCCAATGGTTCAAAATACAAAAAAATACCGAAGTTGCATAAAAAACAGTAAATTTCGTTATGCTGTACACGTGTTTCAAGGAGTAACCTCTCATCAGCAGCATTAAAATCAAATAATTGGAAAGCCATAATCCAAAAGTTGTAATAGAAGAAGTACTCATTACTAAATAAATCGAAATAGGAAGCCAAATCCAGTACCAAGGACATCTACCGAGTGCAATACACGGAATGAAGCCTCGATATTTTTAAGGGGTTAGAATTTTGATAAAAAGAGTCAAATTCTATAAAACGCAAGGTAAAATTTTCATGTCAGACAAGTCTGACTATCGGGCTGGTGAATACCCTCGGGGACCTCTGGAAGATATGGGTGGGGGTAGGAAATTTAGCCTTCCATAAGACCCCGGCGAGTCTGCTCTTGAACGAGAAATTTAAAAGGGGTCTTTATACTTCAGATTGCGTGGTATTTCTCTTAACTGTTTTGCTACAATGGGTTGCGTTCAGGCTTTCCGTACAATGTATTTTACCTGTATTCCACTTGTGACGTAACATTTCACCTCTCAGCTATTTTGTTTCTCTTCCATGGCCCTTGAAGACATCAATGCCGATGATCTTGGCCAATCCCTACCTCTATCTGCTTGTTTTTTTATTCTTTTTTACGTTTTGATATGTGTATATATTTTTTGTTTTACCTTTTATCGCAGTTCGACAAGAATTTTCTTTTGATTAATTTTTGTTTCGTGTTGAGGGCTAAATTTCCTGCTCCTACCAATTTGGATTTCTTCAACTATTGGGCTCCACCCCAAACAATGAAAGTCAAATTTATTTTACCTATAAACAATTACCCTTAACTATAAACATCAAATTTATTTTACCTGTATTCCACTTGTGACGTTACATTTCACTTCTCAGCCATTTTGTTTCTCTTTCACGGCCCTTTGAAGACATCAATGTCGATGATCTTGGATAATCCCTACCTGTGCTTGGTTGTTTTTTTTATGCTTACACGAACTGCCACACATCACTCTTTATTTTATTTCCGTACAATGACCTGACTACACCGGATAGACAAGGCATTCCCCTATCCAACACCCAGGGACTTGACTGGCAACTATGTAGCCGGAGCTCCCTGGAAACCTGAAAACCGATCCAGGTGCCGGGAAAGGGACAATTTAAACGAATAAGTGAAAATATTTTCTCTCTGTATGCTTTTCTTTTCAGTGATCGTACTACTTAACCTCTGTTGTAACTGAAGTTTACGTGTTGCAATTGATTGGTTGCTGTCCTTCCAGTAAAGTCTACAATGCCGTTTATTGAAAGCTTTATCAATAAATTAAAAAATATAAGTAAAAGAAGAAACACATAAAGGAGGAATGGAAAACTTGGATAACGAACAAATAAAGGGAAATTGAGTAAATGTACATGGGACAAAATCCCTATAATACATAGTAAGAAAATGGAACAAAGCTTTCATTGTTGTTCTCCATCTTAAAGTCACCATGAAGCCTTCAACAAAAATCAAACACTCCTACCTCATAGCAAGTTCAAGACGACCCCTAGCACCGGTTAGAGCGGAATTCACCTACTAGATGTTTAACAACACTACATCCATGTATGCATTTTGCCATGCACATGGGTTCGTTAACATGCATAACATATCGGGCACAGTACTCTTACAAACACTGTCATCTGTTGCCCGACAAAGGGACCAATAGACAGGACAACATATAAACGACTACAGGGCACTAATCGAGTTGATTGTAAGAAAACTTGGCAATCGGGAGCTTTGGGCAATAAGTATACAGATGGCCAGAAAACTAGTTGAATTTTTACAAATAGAAAGCCAAATGTTGAATTTTGATAGTGCAGTTTTGATTGTCACTGGATAATGGGAGAATAGGTAGGGGCAGGAAATTTTGCCTTCTATACGACGTACCCCCC
>MJUU01018628.1:14111-26112 GCA_002080025.1 Modiolus philippinarum
CTGTGACTTTTTGTCCTAGCAGATTTGTGACTTTCTGTCCTGTGACTTTTTGTCCTGTGACTTTCTGTCCGTTTACCTAAAAAAAATTGGTCGAATAATTAAACTGGGAGCTTGCAAATTAATATTAAAATGTGCATATTTATATTAATTCATAATGGTAGAAACACCCTCGTACAAGTATGTTGGAGTTATCGAACCTGATATTCCGCTAGAGGCGCGAAACGCTGATATCGTCAAATTTTGAATTTTCTGAGCAAAAAAATCTTTCCTATAGGTGCTGGACAACCTTCCAAAGTAAAGTTCCATCCAATTTTAGGCACTTTGAATTTTCCCTTCTTTTTTCAGCTTCCAGAACAACGAACGCCATTTTGAAAATTCCAAAAGATGTATGTGTGTACATCTACTCATTTTCAGTAAGATTAATTTGAAGTTCTTGAAATGTGCCTGCACAGTTCTTGAAAAAAATCAAGAGTTGTGTTTTATTTGTACATACGAGGGATTGGACAGACAAAGGTAAAACAATGTGCCTCGGACTTTTCATGGCAAGGGCATAATAATGTGCTTTATCATGCTATAAATCAAAATAATAACTATGGATGTTCAAATGCATATAATCAAAGTGCACTCTGCACTGAATAGAGGCAATATGAATTCAACTTAGCAACAGCTAACGAAAAACTGAAGCAAAAGATTGGAAACTGATCAACATTCAACAATTCTCATGGTAGTTGAACATAAGTATCTTATTAGCCTTCAACCAAATTTAGGATCAAATTTCTACTTAGGATAACAACCAAATGGTCTATTTTCTATGGGGTAACAATTCTATTTTACACCTGCCCATTCAGGTGTGAAACCACCAATTCATTTCTTTAACATTTTCAACTAAAATTTGGAATTTTCAAACCTCCCTGGACATTTTATCTTAAGTTTAACCTTGCCAAGACCATACATGTCGTGAAAGGCACATACCTGCTCTACATTATATCAAATTTTCATCATACCTTTAAAGCCTTCTAAGAGATTCCCGATGTGTCGGGGAAAGCCACCTATAAATACGTACCACGACGTCACAACATTGCGCAAAAATAGTCATTGGGAATTCCCCTCTTTTAAGTGATCTAAAATTACACCTGGTCAATTGACCTTGGTCTTGAATTAAACCTATATATCAATGTTTAAATGGGTGCACCATTCATCAAATTCCCTTGAATAGTTTTAAAGGTGCAAGAATACAAAGTCTATCTTTAGATTCAAAAGGTCTATTTTCTCATTCGTTCCAACTCTGATTGGTTGAATTGGTGGTTTGATACCTTAACATGATATTAAAACATCCCCCAGTGTAATTGCTGCACTTCATCATGTTCTCTAGTTATTTTCCAAGTTGTATACAGAAAATAACAGCCTTTTCTTAATTTTTCCCTACTTTACATCACTATTAAAAAAGTCACAGATTTAGTGTTTTCAGTGCTTTGATTAAGCACAATCACTCATAGATGTTAAACATAGACACAAAACCAAAATTACTTCTTTTATGTAATGAATCTCATCCCATGTTTAATACTAAGCCCTTAGAGTATTTTTCTATCAAAATGAAGCTGCAAATGTTCAAAGATGCCTTTAAAATTATGAAATTATGCTACAAAATGTCACCCTCCCCCCACTTTGAGAAGGTGCTTCTGAGGTAAATTTTTGCACTTGAAATGGGCTTTGCTTTGGTTGTGGTCATACAAATAGCATTCTCAATGCAGAAATTGATGCAAAAAGGTCAAGAAGACAGGGAAAAACCAGTTTTGTTTATATTTTGAGCATCTGAAGAATATTAGGTTTGCGTGTTAGCCGAAAAGCCTGATATGAATAGGTACATTGATAGTATTAAAACTACTGAAAATCCACCTGGGTGTATTTATTTCCCTTAGGGGGATTAAATATATAATATTTAAAGAAAATGACATAGTAAAACAAATGCAAATTTATGAAATGTATGGCAAAGTCAAAAATGTTTTCCAAAAAACAGATGAAAAATTTTGACTTGGCTCTTGTTTTGACACTGTGGACCCTAAAATGACAATTTTACACTGTTAAGTAGAACAACAGCATGATATTTTTTATTTCTGAGGTTCATGTTCACATCAAACTGCATATATAAGCACCATTCCTGCTTAAAAAAATTATTGTATACAAATCAGACAGATTTTTATATGAGGCACCTCAGTCAGTGTTGTCGCATTTGTTCGAGACACCGATCGACATGTAATTTGAAAAAATTGAACACATATTCAAAACAGTGACAAATTCTTTTGTAAAATCAGCCTGCATTTGATGTTTTCAAACTATTTTACACAGTTAACCCTTCTAATTTTGCTCAAAATCATTAAAATGGCCTAAAAGTGGTATTTCAGTGTAAAAATACCAAAATATTACATAACAGTTATTTTTGGCCAAAATTGTGGCACCAGCTGGCTAAAACTTCAATCTTTACCTCTAATTCATCATACATACATGTTTTGCATCAGTTTAGGCTATTAACAACTTTTTAAGACATGTTTCAAAATTTTCGCAAATTTTGTCTTAAGGTGTGAAACCACCAATTCATTTCTTTAACATTTTCAACTAAAATTTGGAATTTTCAAACCTCCCTGGACATTTTATCTTAAGTTTAACCTTGCCAAGACCATACATGTCGTGAAAGGCACATACCTGCTCTACATTATATCAAATTTTCATCATACCTTTAAAGCCTTCTAAGGGATTCCCGGTGTGATGGGGAAAGCCACCTATAAATACGTACCACGACGTCACAACATTGTGCAAAAATAGTCATTGGGAATTCCCCTCTTTTAAGTGATCTAAAATTACACCTGGTCAATTGACCTTGGTCTTGAATTAAACCTATATATCAATGTTTAAATGGGTGCACCATTCATCAAATTCCCTTGAATAGTTTTAAAGGTGCAAGAATACAAAGTCTATCTTTAGATTCAAAAGGTCTATTTTCTCATTCGTTCCAACTCTGATTGGTTGAATTGGTGGTTTGATACCTTCAAATCAACGGCTGTAAGTTGGAGGTGTCCTTTCAGCAGATTGTGAGGAACAGATGTATCTTGATGACTTAAGGAGAAAACAGTCAGTATTTAGCAGCGAATTTGTGTTTTGGCATAGTTGGGGGGATGGCAAAGGGGGTCTCATCCCGATTTCTCATCATTAAAATGAGCAAATCAGAACCCAGACCTATTTTGCGAAAAGTCCCGATCCCGTAAGAATGTATCTAAGAAACCAATTTTTGCCAATCCCGTTAAATTTCACCATAAAATCCCGATATCCGGGGCCTAAAATGACATTCTTCCATGTCCGATGGCATTTTCATCCCAAATTCCCGGCCTTGGAAAAAAGAGCCATCACGATTTCCCGAAGTTAAAAATAGCCAATCCTGGTGTCCTTAAAACGGTCTACCATCCCCTACCCCCAACGATTCACAAGCAAGCAGTCAACAACAGTTTCATACTTTGTCCATTGCCATGTACAGTAGGAGCTTTACTTTCCTTCACATACTTTTACCATTGTGAAAACCTTTCTCACTACCCATAAGCAAAAGGCAGTGGTTATCTGATCTTAACCATCCCAAGAATGCATAAATCAAAATTTAAGCCTTCACTAAAGTTTAAACTGTGACATTCTTTTTATATTTTAGCAATATACATTATGAATACCATGAAATAAAACTTTTAAACATGTATTTACTGTATGAAGCCTCAATGAAAATTCCCTGTTTTTAGCAACACTGACATTTTCTGTATTTAGTAACAGTGAAAATATACTTATTTTGCATTAGGTCATATCAAGTTAATTAGTAGGTAGATTCTCATCTTGGGTCATAAAAAGTAATTGGGCGGATGGAAGGCTTTTATATTTTATTTTTTATTCTTTTCCACCTTCAAATTAAATAAAATTCTGACAAAAACTGGGTATTTAAAGTCATTTATTCAGAAATGGTAATATTTGAGTTAACAATACGAAAAAAAGTAAATGGGGTTAATGTCAAGGAGACAACATCCCATATCCAGGTTAAAACGACCCAAAACAAAGCATCTAGGGGTCACCATACGGTCTTAAACACAGTGAGGAACCTCAGATTTTCAGATGTAATATTGCATTTCCTTTAGGGTCTAATGTTAAACTATGGTCTCTGCTGGCAGCCATCTTGGATTTGATGGGGGCTTCCCAAACATATTTTTCATATGGGGACCAACTAAGGTCAGTTGTGACCAAGTATAATTCTAATTGACCAAGTAATCTCAGGGGAGAAGATCTTTGAATGTGTTTTCCAATAGTAAAGTTCCCTGCTGGTGGCTGTTTTGGATCTGATGTGAACTTGCCGGACACATTTTTCAATGTGGACGAACTAAGGTCAGTTGTGACCAAGTATAATTCCAAATGGCCAAGAAGATCTTTGAATGTTTTTTCCCATATGGTCCAATGTTAAACTAAGCTCCCTGCTGACAGCCAATTTGGATATGATGGGGATTTTCCTGACTATTTTCAAAGGGGATCAACTAAGGACAGTTGTGACCAAGTATGGTTCCAATTGGCCTAGTAGTCTCAGCGGTGAAGATCTATGAATGTGTTTTCTCATATGGTCCAATGTTAAATAAATTTCCTCGCTGGCAGCCATCTTCGATGAGGTCGGCAACTTCCATCATCAAGATGCAATGTACTCCATGATATACTGAACATTTTTACATTTAATCTTAACCTTCATCTCAAATCGCTTTTGAAATATAAGGCAAAATGTATAAACTTACCCAAAAAAATTGACAAATAAAGGGCAATAACTCCTATAAAGGTATTCAGATTTTTCTTCAAAATGGGTAGATCTTGATTTTTGCAATTTAAAGTTGACCTCTAACTGTTGTAGTTTTAAAAAAATTTACGGAAAAGGGGCAATAACTCCAAGACAGGTTTTTGGATTTTCTTCAAAACATTTTGTCATACTGGTCATTTTTACCCTGTCAGAATTTTGATATCTAATGATTTTTGAGTAATTTGCCAAAAATAGCAATTTACCCCTATGTTCTATTTTTAGTAATGGCAGCCATGTTGAAAGGTCCCTGGACTCCAACAATTTTGAATCTACAGTTGAACTTTGATGGCTCAAACTGCAATGTCTCAAACACCATGGATTCCTAAAACCCTTTTTGTGGTCCCTTTATTCAAGTTTAAACATAGTTCTACCTTGATATCTTGAACAACCCAATGACTCAAACTGTTTTCAATGGTCCCCTGGGTATTTGAGACAACAAAATTCGACTGTAGATACCCGGGTTATGATTCAGATCAAGTTTTGTTAAAATTGGCCCAGAAGTTTCAGAGAAGATTTTCGAAAACATTTAAGATGGACCATGGACGGATGATTGATGCCAAGTGATGGCAATAGTTTACAAGGCCTTTTAGACCAGGTGAGCTAAAAATGTTATTTGAAGAATTTCAAAACAAATACAACTGTCAATTCCCACCTGTATCATTGTATTAATGTATTTAATACGTAACACTTTGAAAATTAAAATTTGTGATGAAGAAAATAAATATTTACCCTAATTTTCTAAATCCTATAGGGCCATTATACTTGTCTTTCAAAAAACAAAATTGGGTCACCATGTTAATTTCTAATAATCTATTAAAATATAAACTTCTGTCATGGTGACCCAATCCCATTTTTTATTCAAAAATGTTTTATATAAAAAATTAGAGCTGTAGCCAAATGGCAACCAGTTATACCCCCACTCATTAGACACTGATTCAATATGGCAAGTGAAAATTTAAAGACAAATCCTACTATTGTTTCTGCGCATTTTGCTTTTGAACGTCACTGTTTCGTAAATCTTTTATGACGTAAGAAAAATACCGCGAACTTGAGCTTTAATGTTTTGTAATTCATTTATGACGTCCCAAAATTCCCACGAATTTCTTTCCATAAAATAGACTGACGTTAGCATGGTAAGGGTAAGTTCTAACACACACAGAATAAAAAAGGCCACTTTCTAATTCAATACTGCGTGAACCACTTCATTAAATAGGTTTCCACGGATTCTGATATTATATTTAATTAAATTTACAATTTCAAAGAAAACATTTTAATTAGAATTCAAACTTATGTACAAAATCTGAATACAGTTAAAGTTAACTGGATTATGTACGTGTCCTTTTAGTTATTACACCCTTTTATTATTTCCTCATTAATCCCACCGACAGAAATTGATAAAATCAAAGAAAATAAAATAAAATTCATTTCGCAAAATGATGAATGACTTCTAACGTGTTTATATTTGTTAAATATTGCTATTAGTCTTAAATTTCCCCTTACGAGTTTTATCCTATTTTTGTGTCCTGTAAATGTATATTTATGCTTACAATATACCAATAAAAGAAAACGACACTCACTCTTTATGTTATTACATATTCATACAAAAAGATGGTATTTATTGTGATCGTTTTCTGCGATTCAAGTCCATAAAATAGGTATTGCTATCGGTATGAAGAAAAACCCGCCATTTTCATTCCCGACATGTTTTTTGCAAATATCTTTTCCCTTATTCTGTGACCCTATCTTTTTATTTACTTAATCCGTTGAGGAGGTTAGTCTCTATCTTCTGTGAAAATATTACCAAATTATCATTGGTCAATTTTTTGCGATCACCGATTTTGACGTACTATGAGTGCCCAACAAAAATCACGGGAAATTAAAAATTATGCTGATTAGCCCACAGTTTGCATATTGTTTCCTTTTATAATAGTATATTGATTTCTATACACCATGAAATATTCAAAACAATTTTTGTTCATTAGAAGCTAGAAATATAGTGAAAATATCGGCCAAATAGTATATAATTGATACCTTCAAAACAGGTAAATTAAGATGACGTCATAGCTCAGAAATAATTTTGGTGACCCCCTAATTTTTTTAGATTTATGTAAAGGTTGTATCATAAAGTAAGTACAGATGGAATATCAAAAAGATATTATTGGGAGTTTAAATAGTAGGATATGTCTTTAAGTGAGTGTGGACACAATGATACACCTACCCCTTTTTTCCCAGAAAATATTCCAAGACGAATTATTTCCCCTTCAAAATTTTGAACAGCAACCAAACATCTTTAGGTGATGTAATACAACTGCAACATTTCATCAAAATCCAAGTGCTGTTTAAGGTAGTTGAGGTGTCTTGGTTTCTGACATAAGAACTTTTTAAAAATTTGTACAGTAAAACTTTGAGCGATATGCTATAAAAATATGCAAAAAAATTTGGGGGTCACGGATGTGACAAAAAAGATACAGGGTTCTAAAGATTGGTCAAATTTGGGTTTTTTGCACTATTTTACAATAGAAATATATGGAAAATAGCCCTATACCACAATTCAATGGTATATTTTTTCTATATGCAGACATACAATTTTTTCCAAACTTTGTATATTTATTGGTATAATACAGAACTTCAATTTAAAGACATAAAAAAGATATGTCACGGGTCTTTTGAAAAAGTTATTTCATCAAACATGAAGAATATGTAAGCTTTTCAAGAAAGGGCAGATAACTTAATCAAAGTAATTTGGCACCTCAAAATAATACTAGAGCTGTCACCGAATGGCAACCAATAATGCCCCCGCTCATTGACCCCTGAATCAATATGGCAAGTGCAAATTTAAGCATGTGTTGACACAATACAGGTGTTGACACAGTACAAGTATGGACACAATGATATGCCTACCCTTTTTCCAAAATATCCTGAGCCCAAAAATCAGTTCTATGGGTGCTAGGCAATCTTCCTGTAAAGTTTTATCCATTTTGAGGCAGTTTGAATTTTCCCGCCTTTTTCCAGTTTCCATAGCAACGGCAGCCATTTTGAAAATTCTGAGACCCAAAATCATTTCTATGGGTGCTAGACATCCTTCTTGTAAAGTTTCATCAAATTTGAAGCACTTTGAATTTTCCCACCTTTTTTCAGTTTCCATGGCAACCACGGCCATTTTGAATATTCCAAAAGATATGTGTGTGCACATCTACTTATTGTAAGTTAGATTCCTTTGAAGTAGCTGGAATTTGTTTGCAAACTTTCTAAAAAACATGAATGGCTGTGTTTTTCATTGGTACGGACGGACGGACCAACAGACGGACGGACCAACGGACGGACAAGGGTAAAACAATATGCCCCCCGACTTTTCGTTGCGGGGGCATAAAAAACAACATATTTTTGGAAAATTTATAATAAATGTTTTTGTTAAAATACTTTAGACTAGTTGAAAAAGGAATTGGGATCAAAAACCTTATTCTTTTTTTAACAAATTTAGAAAATTTGACTTTTTCCATGGTATTTTAGTTTAGAATTGTCTCCCTTTGATTACATTTTTTTTGTTTTTTTTGGCAAATATACAATATTATTCGAAGAGACATGATACTTATTGTTCATTTTTTTTAATTATTGTATTAAAGACATACAAAATCATTTAGACACCATTCTCATTGAATTACTGAAGTTTTGCTTAGATGCGCAAAAAGATGCTCAGTTTTAGACACCCCAACTACCTTAAGAGGACATGCACTGACAAGGTTCCCCCTTTTTTTCCAAAAAACTATCCAAATAAACATTATCTCCCCTTCAAAACATCAGGCAACAACCATGTAATTTCATGCACATCTTCAGGTGATGTACCTGCAACTGTGTAATATTTCATCAAAATCCAAGTACCCTTTGAGAGGACATGCACTAAAAAGTCTGTGCCCCCTTTTTTCAAGAAAATATTCAAAGACGAATTATCTCCCCTTAAAAACTTGGGAAGGAAACCATATTACTTAATGCACATCTTCAGGTGGTGTACTACAATTGTGTAACATTTCATCAAAATCTAAGCTGCTGTTTCGGAGAACATGTGCTGGCAAGGTTCATGAAGGGACAGACAGATAGATGGATGTACGGACAGACATAATAATTTACAGATGGACGGATGTACAAGGTGATTCCTATATACCCCACAAACTTTGTTTGCAGGGGTATAAACAGTTTATTACATACAAAATACAAGTAAACATTAGAAAATTCCATTTATTACTCATGAATCTATTAAAATAATCAAAAGGATTTGCAAAAAGATTACCTTAGTACTTTTTTGATAATAGGGACAATATTAAAAGTATATAATCAATTGTAATCACAAACTTAAATCACATTACAACAACAAATATAATCAGCGAACTTATACATAGAGTAGAAATTTAAGAAATGAATACCAAAAAATTCTTCAAAAGTTAAAAAAAAAAAAAAACTTACGATATAAAACACAATGTAAAAAACTTAGTAGCAAGTCTTCCAGGGAAGACATGTGTTGCCTGCGTAATACATAAAAAAAAAATGTTCTAGGTTCCGTCAAACAGGAACTGGACATACAAGAGATCCTAAACTCTCTTACACAGTTTTGGTCCCCATACTGATACTCCACAGAAGGCTGCTATATAAGGTTTCAGAGAAAAATGTTAAAGAAACTTTCAAGATATGAAAACTATTTCGAGTTATGTCAAATAGGAATTGGGCATGTGAGAGATCTCAAACTGTTTTCCACTGTATAAGACCCCATACTAATACTCCATGCCAAATTGCAGAAGGCTGCAATATGTGGTTCCAAAGAAATATGGGAAAGAAATTTTTTGTGGTGCCTTTAGGCGAAAAATATCCTAAGTGCCGTCAAACAGGAAGTGGGCATGAGAGAGTTCCCAAACTCTGTTACACAGTCAAGGTCCCCATACTGCACTCCATGCCAAATTGCAGAAGGCTCGGATACTTGGTTCCTGAGAAAAATGTAACAAAACTTTTTTTGACACTTTATACGGTGAAAAATATTCTGAGTTCTGTCAAACAGGAAGTGTCTATGCGAGACACACCAAACTGTATTACACAGTATAGGTCCCCATACGGATATTCAATGTTGAATTGCAAAAGGCTGGAATTTGTGGTTTCTGAGAAAATTGTAATGAGCATTTTCAAGACGCAAAAAAGTTCCGTCAAACAGGAAGTGGGCATGCAAGAGATCCCAAACTCTCTTACACAGTATAGGTCCCAATACTGATAACTCACTGCCAAATTGCAGAAGGCTTGGAAATGTGGTTTCTGAGAAAATGTGACAGAAATTTTTTGTCACGCCGACCCAAGAATACGACGACCGACGACAGACACAAAATGACGGATAGTGATCCCTATATGTTGCCACTGAAAGCAGGCAACACAAAAAAAGTTGGTCTCAAAAGAAACTAAATAACTAGCCTATAGAGTATCAAAATAGTAGCAGCATATTCAATATTTGATTTAAAACTCTTTGGTTAGTGATCACTTATACCTCATTAATTATTATAGGTCACTTATTTTCACATACTGTAATAAGGGAGTAGGATAATCACTGCACATGTATAAAATTAGTGAATGTCAAATCTGGTGATGTCTTGAGGGCCCTGAAATTTCAATGCTGAAACTCTGGACAAAAGCTTATCTGAGATAAGTGTGGACTCAAATTCTGTTTGACACACTAATGTGCTGATACAGTATTTTACTGGACACAGTGATTTCTTGGAGTTTTACCAAATCATATCATTTCTTACATTCAGACTAAATATCATATTATTCCTACTGATACAAGTCAAAAAGAATTTTTAATAATTCAAAATCAAAGTATCAGCAATCAGGGAGTATTCAAGTGACAAACCTGAAAATCCCTTACACAATACAACTCATCATTTCTAAGTATCAGATGAAATTTCAAATCATCACCACTAATACAAGCCAAGCAATCTGTTACGCAAATTTTGTTCATTGTTAAAAATCAAAGTATCGCCAAAGAGGAAGTAGTCAAGCAGTAAACCAAAAACTCCCTTACATAATACAACTCGTCATTTTCAAGATTCTGATTTAATTTCAAATGATACTTCCAGTATAACCCAAGAAATCTGTTGCTTCTCACATGTTTTTTCAATTATTAATACAACATTTCATTTTACAATTTTTTGTTAATTCTCCAATTTCTCTTTTATACCGGTAGAATTTTAAAAGTTAATTATCTCAAAAATAAGAATACTTGATTAAATCTATATATATATCTAACAGACTGAAAGATTAGAATTCAAGTATTAAAAGAATAATTATAATATTTTTCACCACGTTCATATTTCACATGATTTTTTTATGATTTGGTATTTGCATTATCAGAGTAAATTACAGATGAAAAGATAAGCTGTTTTTGCCAAAGTTCCATGTATGTGCTAATTATCAAACTAAATTTAATTATATTGAAAAAGATGAGATTTTAAAATAAAATGCTATGTAAAAATGCATGTTCCAATTCTTTTCATCCTAAAACTGTATTTAAAGAGGTTTCAGTGATATGGAATTCACCCTTTATTTTAGGGATATGGATTAGTTCCCCTTTCTAAATTAAGTATATGGATTATTTTATTGCACCCATATATATTATTGATTTCATTTTGGGGATATCTGCAGAAATATTTTTAAGGATAGACATGATATGAAGAAATATGGATTTGTGATGGTGAGCCTGGCCTTGATAATCAAAGACACAGAATCATCTGCTCCTTAATTATTGATTATGCTACGCTTTTACAGAAAAGCCACTTTTGCTTTCTAATCTTCTTAATAGAAGTCATGAAGCCTCGTTTTTACCGCATTTTAACTTGTTTTGCATTACAGACTTGCTATGTCTGAATTTCGACTTGCAGGAGGTTTTCATAAACCCAAGCAAATGTCTAAATATTTTAAAGATCTTTTTTTTGCACAAGACTCTAAGTGCTCTCTATTGTAAATAGTGTTATTTACATTAAAGTATTTGAACTTTTTAGAATTGTTTAATTTACGAAGCAAAAATGAAAGGTCTGGAGACTCAGGTCCCAGTGTTCGAACTCAGATATTCTAACCAGGAGTAAAACGACATGACATACACACATTTATACA
>MJUU01018634.1:0-18493 GCA_002080025.1 Modiolus philippinarum
ATTTCGATGGGATTTTTTTCTTTGGATTCCTCTTGGTATAAGCTTTCAGGAGTATGTCAAAGGATTTTTTGTAGATCTTACTGTTTCGGAACTACAAGGGGTCAAAGGGGCCAAAATTGCAATTTTTCTAAATGTGTCATATCTTTATTTTTCATCAGATTTCGATGGATTTTTTCTTTGAATTTCTATGGATGTAAAGTTTTAGTTGATAGTACATATTTTGCATAGCTCTTATGGTTTTTTATCAGTAAGTAATCAAAAGGGTTTTTTCCCTATTTTGTTTTTAGTTAATAACTGTGTCTAGCTTCTTTTTGTGTCCATCTAATTATTGTGTCAAGCTCTTTACTGTGTCCACATTCACTTTAAACTACTTTTGTTGAAATTTCAGTGGTCGACATGCTGCGGTCGTATCATGCTGCGCTTGGCATAGCCCTTTATTAGCATTGTTGTGCTGTTTGATTTGCATATATTCATATTTTGAAAACAGTATAATTGATCGTATATTATACATTTAAAGAGGTAGATATTATAAAATATACAGAGAACAGAGTTTTTATAAACAATGTCGCGAAATAGGAACATTTTTTTTTATTGTCAAAAAAAAAAATAAAGAGAGGATTTTTTTTATCCTAATAAACTGATAATTTTAACCTTACGACCAAGATGGTACAGTTTCAGTAAAGTGAAATGTTATTTCTTTGGCAATTCTCATTAACGCTAAAATATTGTGCATAATTGTCAATTCTAAATGAAATAAGATCAATTTCAAAATTCATTTTTGTTGAAAAGAGTATTTTTAAAGCTCCTAATTATGTTTAAGGGCATAGTTGTCATGATGACATGTAAACAACGATGTTTTCACAGAAAAATTATATAAACAAACAAAATTCTAACCATTTCAACCTTTAATAGTTACACGACTCCTAAGATAATATTCACTGTTTTATTTATCTATGGCAATACAGATTTTAATGTACTGCTAGTCCAGTTTATTATTCGCCTCCAGGAGGCGGCGAATATATTTGATACGATATTTTGAAACTTCAGTGGAGGAGCACGTGACCAGGAGCAGTTGTTTTTTTTTCGATTAGAATCGATCTAATGTGTCCTAATCTTTTACAATGAAGTTACCTTTTCAGTAAGATAGGAAATATTTTTAAATTATTTATTCAAGAAAATTGTTTACAAAATTATTAATTTAATTTTCATTAATATTATAACTAATGTGAAAGGGAAATCAATAAGACAAGGGAGACGGGTTATGCTTGCTTGACTTTTCTGTTACATGTCCGGAGGAGTGTGTCTGGATATCATGATGCAGATGCATGATTACCTTAATTGCAATGGTTTTCAAGTTGGGGGTTGCATATTGTTTCCAATTATTATTGTTATTATTACTATTAATTTTTGGTTGTTCATAAAAAAAAAGTAATAAAAAAAAATGATAAATACATAAAGCGAGAACCAGCGTATCCGGCGCAATCTTTTTACCAAACACGTGTGCCTCAGATATGGGTTAATTGATATAGGTCAACATTAGTGAGAGTGAAAACAAAAGAAAATCTGTCGAAGTGGGTCAAGATAGCGTGCTTTGGATCCCGATCATTTTAACAAAAATAACAAAAATCATAAACATGGAACAATTAATAAAATGAATTAAAACCAAACAATAACAATAATGACCTTCAATCATCTTTGAATTACCATCAAGTATAAACACGGGTCAAGTGTAATGATAGCCTTCAACTGATTCAATCAAATGAGAAATAGGACATTTTGGTTTTGTCAATCTATATTTACTATTAAAAACAAATGTCAAATTGAGAGGTTGGTGTACGGGCCCTATGTTTCACTCTCACGGGTGTTACGCTTATAACATTTGCCATTTTATTGTATAAAATATTTTCTGTAAGATCATCTTTAACGGAAGAAAGTTTCATTTTTAATATGAAACCAGTAAACATCACAAACATGAATACAATGATCTTACAGATTATATTTAATACAAACAACCATTATTGTTAACATTTTTTGCAATTTTATATATATACTTTTTTTACAATTGTTTTCAACTAAAAAAAATGAGATGTTTTTATACAGTTAAAGTAATAAGATCCTAGTCACATCTGTTTTGTTACGATTTTACTAGAAGTTTTAAAATTTTCAATAAACATATAAAGCAAGTTATTTTTGTTTTTCAGTTACTATAATGAATTTGACAGTGTATGCTTGTGTAATAAAAAAGAATCTTTATTCTATTAGGTTATGACTCTGTTGTCAGGTTGTTGCCATTGTCTGTACATAAGTTGGTCCAATGCAATACATTTTAATAGCTTCAGCTAACCAATTTTTAATATGAACAGAATGATTCTTGCAAAAAAAATTCTAATAATACTAATATATATATAATATTACAATCCAATCCATTTGTTAAAAAAGGGGGTTCTTAGCCCACCTGACTCAAAGGGTCATGTGAACTATTGCCACCATGAAGCATTCGTCGTTGTCATCCCTCATAAACTTTTCTTATTTTCATCTCCTTTGAAAGCATGACCAATTTGGACCAAACTTGGCAGGGATGGTCCTTGGGTGGTTCCCTTTCAAAATTATATCCGATATCCCTTCCCGCTAAAATTGTTCAGCATGTCAAGAGCTGTCATCATATGCAATAGTGACAAGAATCAGGCCACAGTGACCTAGATATATGGTAAGAGTTTAAGTGACAGCTCATATGTCATGTACTATTACAGATGGGATCAAACAATTTTACATGCAGATGTCTTTGAGGGAAAATGATTTAATTTCATGGTCCACTGACACTGATTGAATTTAGGTCAGAGTTCATATTTATCTATGCAGAGGTTTATTATATGTGAACATGTATGTATATTGGGGTTTATAGATATATCTGTATTGGTAATATTGAAATGTAGTATTTCAGCATATCTGCTATTTGATTATATAGATACCATGCTGTGTCATCCTCCCATTTCTTTTATTTTGTTCTTCTTTTATTTATTTTTCTTCTCCAAATTTATATTTTGTATCAATAACTTTAATTTATTTTGTTTTATTTTATTTTTTTTTCTTATTTTCTGTCTCACTTTCTTAATTCTAATCTCTACTACCAGTAAGATCTTTCTTCTGTTGCTTAATATATACAATGTATGTCTACAAAATCATTGGATAATAATCTAAACATTCATTAACATAATTTATGATAATAAGATGGCCCTGTTTATAATTTTTCACTCTTTATTACTACTAGATAATACCTTATATTAACAAATGATCCTCTTATATGATAGACCGTAATGTGTAAAAAATGATTGAAATACGCTCTTTTTTTCTATCTTGCTTCTGTCAAAAAACAAACTGCTTCTTATATACTTTTGATTGTGTATATTGTATAATATGTGATCATTATTTATATTCATTTAAATTGTTCCATTTGTACCATCTTGTTGTGGGAGAGGATTTATATAGGCCTAGCCTGTTGTCCAATCCCATTGATTATTTAATCAATAAAATTATTTGAATTGAAAATAGAGTTCATATCTTAGGTACTATAAGAGATAGTATCATGTTATCTTGCATGCAGATGTCTCTAAGAAAGAAAACAAAATTAAACAAGAGTTTGTTCGTCACTGTGCCCTACATTTCATGGTTCAATGATTGGTTAAAGTTAAGGTCAGAGCTTATATTTCGTGTACTATAAAAGTACAATAACACATTTCCAAGACATACACTCTACTTGACCTAATTTGGCGGCGAATTGATGCTTTGCATCATTTTTTAACTTGTTACATTTAATGCGTCTGAATCCTAGAATCTCCATCTGATCTAATCATGCATGAAAGTATCGATAATATGTCCTTTGATCCTTTGGTGAATTTGTATGCCATTCGTCTCGACATGCTGTCAATTGCTTATGTTGCATGTCAAATTTAAATTAACCCCATTCAGTCCTACAGATGTTTATGTTACATAACTTAATACCATGAATATACTGAATAAACTATCATTTGGCTAATTCTTCAGGGTGAATGAAAACGAGATGGGAGACACTACACAAAACAAATAAATCTAATCATAAATGAACAAATAATCTAACAATCTTAATTTTGAAATGAGGAACCAAAGATCGTGGTAAAAATTGAGCTGAAAATACAATTCGCGATAAAATGTGTGTTTCAATGCGATGAATAGAATACCGTCAATGAAAAAAACTTTCACCACAGTAGTAAGCTGCACACGGTCGGAGCTGCATAAATATACCAGATTATAACTCTACACTATCATGCCACTTGAATAATATATCTGGGTATATTGATATAATATTTTCGTTACAATCGAAAAGATGCACTTATTAACCCCCCCCCCCCCAAAAAAAAAAAAACAAAAAAAAACACCGTCACCAAAGATTGCGGTTAATTTGCATTAACAACTTCGTATACGGATTTGACGTATGATGATAAATTCAGCGACATTTCCCACTTTTTTCATTTCAGCGACATTATCATTTCAGCGATAAAAAGCATATAAATTCAGCGACATTTACCTGTAAAACCAGAAGGTGGAGTAGGAGTTTTTGCAGGATATATATTATTTATAGTGACATATTTATTGTCCATAGAATAAACGTATCATCTTGAAATTGACAATTGTTTAGACTATCGAATATAATATATGTGTACCTTTCTGTATTCAAAGATGGGTGGTCATGGAAGTTTTGTTAAGTCTGTACTTGAACCCACCCATGAGGTCTTCTTTTCATAATTTTATGATCGATCTGCGTTTCTAGCGATTTTTTTTTCGTCAAATAAAAAATCTATACTAGTTTTCATGTGGCGAATGTTATTGGACACTTTACGTCAATTTATAGCTTGTTTATATTGGAAAATATGTAAACTTTTATCTATTTTCGCCTTCAACTACAAAAGAGTTCCAGGCAAGACAGTCCCGTATTCATTGACGTTGATTTTTACCTTCGAGAAGTTTGACATTTTCATACGAATTGGCACAAATATACTAAAAATATTGTTGTATATCCTAAGTGGATGTTATGTAAATACAAATACCCTATACACGCTATTTGCAATAAATCAGATATAAACGTGCTTGTGCAATATTAATTAATATTCAAACCACCTTCATCTGATCAGCCTGCATAATTTATATACAATTTTAACAGCCTTTCCTGTCGTCGTTATAAATCAAAGGTGAGTGACAGACGCTGTAAAGACAGATAATATGGGCGGTACTATTTTGTTATTTATCCGCGTTGCTCGTTGATCCTTCCGCAGTTGAAATGCATTATCCCCCAAATATAATCCCAAAGGTTGGCGTTTAGATATATCATTTCATTCCGGATAATTTTTAAAGTGNATGGTTGAATTTGGACTGGTTTTACTTACTTATTGCATTCAAGAATGCAAATGACAGAAATCAATGATTTCTAGGAGTGTATGATATTGCATAATATAGTGTGTTATTTAACCCGGTGGATTTCTCATACAATCGTCCTGTGTGACAGCATAACCCGCAGAAAACTGCGAGTAACAAATAAATCAATTCAAAAGGTTAAAAAAAAAGAAAATAAGTGCGTAAGGGGACAACCAAGACAAAGAAGTTCGATTGCTTCTGTAAAAGAGGAGACATGGGTAGGGGCAGGAAATTTAGTTTTCTATACCGCCTTTTGCGGCTTTTTCATATTGGAACATGTATGCACCGAACCACTACCTGACACACCGGGTCAGCTATGGAACCAATCCAGGTGATATGCCAACTTTTAAAGAAGATCTCCCAATTTCAAATTACTTCTCAAGAAGTTTTCTGTGTTCTTGTTTTTGCACTGTCTTTGGACTTCGATTTTTGTGAATTTCACCCCTTTGTTCCTTCGGTATTCTACTGTCGTTGTTTCTCAAATGGTGTCATTTCAGATATGGATGCTCAAATTCTACCACAGAATCAAAACGTTTTAATCGTTGAGTTGCCCAAATTCCCCAATCTGCACCCCAATTATGGTTGTTAACCTGGACTAGGTTGCATAAAGCTTAATTAAAACTTAATAGACTATTATCTTATCTTTTCATAACGATACGTTCCTATGACAATTTGCTTTATATTGACGTTACTGTTGTAAAATGAGTTCGCTTGTATTTCCTGGCGTAATCTTTAAAATTCCAGAGTATTCCAAATGTTTGATTTTGATCTGCATTGAAATGATTGAATTTTAGCACCTATTACTGACATGACAATCTGCGGAACTAAAATTAACTGCAAAGGAGGAGGTATGGTAAGGCCACTTTTTTGGCCCCTCATTTTCAAAAATACAAAGTATTGTAAATTAATAAATTATCACTCTTAATATGTTCATAAGACATTAGTTTGTCAAATATCAGTAATCATAGTTTTGAATTCTGTCTCATATTTTCGTACTACGCTCTCAAACTTAGTGTTTTCAGGAAAATCCTTTAAAATTGCCTCATTTTGACGTCTCAATCTTCTCATTGATATTGAAATATCAAAATACCGAAGTTACTGCCAATTTATTTTCTGCATATGCGCATTTCGACAACTTGTGTCTCATCAGTGCAGATAAAACCAAAATATTTGGAAGTCCATCAACCAAAACGTGTAAAATCTGATGGAGAACAAATAACCAAATTGGTCAAAATGAGCAACAGCCTTATGGCTCTGTCACACTATAACGCACAGCACCAACGTGTGACCAGCGCGTGAGTATATTTCCGTACACGCTGGTGTGCGTTGTATAAGTTAGAGGCACGTTTGTTACACGTTACGAACACGTCGATACACGTTGGTGTGCGTTGTTGAACGTTGAACATGCTCAAAATTTCACGACGTTCGCCAACGTGTTATTGATAAGTTATACAGACGCTAGACGAACGTTCTAGGTGCGTTAATGTGTGCGATATGTAGTAGTTTCTCGAAAGTTGTTTTAAACATGTAGAAAACGCAATCCGGGCGTGCTTGTAACTACGGAGTAACGTATTAGTCGCGATGTTTAATTATAAAAATAATGGTTACAAAGCAAAACAAAATTCCAAAGTAATGTAAATAGGTGATTTATTTCAGTGTCATACTGACATATTGACTTTACAATATATATTTTTATTTTTTGAGGGACCTATCCCTCCTGCAAATCTGTCGTATTTTTCATTGGCATTTCTATCCATGTCTACAACGGCAAATGGCATTGAGGTGAAGAATTTCAAGCTGATTGTACAAAGATCGTCAAAACGCTATACAGACGCTCTATGAATACTAGTGGGTCGTTTTTGATGCGTTCGGTAAACGTCAAGAACGCTAGTAAAACGCCTTTGCAACGTTGTCATACACTAAACGTTTTGTAAGCGTTTCATACAAGTTATGGATAAGTTTTCCGTGCGTTGTAGGTCGTTAGCCTGACGCTATGTATGCGTCCAACAAGAAAATTTCTGCAATTTCTTCGGCGTTTGCCAACGTTCTTATAAAAATTCGCGAACGTCGGCACACGTTGGCTAGAACATTATAGTTTGACAGGGCCTTTACCCAAAAAGATCTTTTGCTATGAGACGTATTTCTAAAAGATATTGATGTGGTTAAAATATTTTTTTGGGTAGTGCTGTTGCTCACATTTGATTTTTATGAAAACTTCATACAAAATGACCGTATTTTGTTAATTTCCCCACATTTGGCATGTTTATGACGTCACTGTGACGTCATGACTAACTTTTCTGTATTAAAGTCTCTATAATCTCTAAATTATATTACTATAATCATTTGGCAAAAAAAAATCAGTGCATTTTTGGAGAGATTGAATGATTTTTATATTTTTGCAATTTTAGGGGCCAATTTCCTATTGCTTATCATACCTCCTCCTTTGATTTTTGTATAAGAAAGAAAATTCGTTTAAAAATATAAAGTTAGTATATAATACCAATTTCAGAAAAAATTTTCTAGAAAATATATTTAATATTCGTATATACATATATGTATATTTTTCCAAGTTCTACAATGCCATTTGCATCTGTATCAAAAATTGCCCAGACATTGTTTAAAAAATATGGCGACACATGAAGTATATATTTTGATTTAAAAATGAAATCTACGTTACTCGTTGTCTCTGTGCATATTTTCTGGTTTTTTTTTTTAAACAACCTGTATAGTAATAACAAATAAAGGGCTACGATGGGCGCAATATGATACGACTGCAGAATATCGACCACTGAAATTTGAACAAGTGTAAATGCCAAAGTAAAGAAGTAACTGTCAATATAATTTTCTGTGTATGACCATTTCGACAATTTATGTCTCTTCAGAACAAACCGATGTATCTGTAGAAACTGACAGAGAAAAAATACTTAATTGAAAGTGAATGTGGACATATTAAAGAACTTGACACAGTAATTATATGGACACAATAAGGAGCATGACACATTAATTAGCCTGACTACAGCTGGAACATAAAAATTAGCTTTCTGACCTCTTTCAGCTCGGAAAAAGTTGAAGAGCTATGTAAAAGCTCTTGACCCCTACCAAACTATCACATCAAGAGGAATCAAAAGAAAAAAATTAGAATGAAATCAAATGCAAAATAAAACTTTAACATGTTTTGAAAAATGTTTGTTTGGCTCTTTGCATCCGTTATAGCATGGAAACGTCAATCCGTTGACATACTATTAAAAACTTACAAGAGGAAAGCAAAGAAAAATAATCCCATCGAAATCCAATGAAAACTTGAAATTCTCCATATTATGAAGAATTGCAATATGACCCCTTTGACCCCTTATAGCTCGGACACGATAAGAGCTACTCAAAATATGTTGCCATACTACCGGAAGAAAAAATCTCATGAAATCCGATCAAAATAAAGATTTAACATTTTGAAAAATTCCAATTTTGGCCCCTGTGACCCCATATAGCTCAGAAACAGTAAGAGCTACGTAAAATCCATTTGCATACTGCTGAAAACGTACATTAAGGATTCTGAAGAAAAAATCCCATCAAAATCCGATAAAAAATAAAGATTTTTGGCAATCTGCACATTTACCCCGTTTGGTCCCTCAAAGCTAAGAAAGGAAATTAGTTATCAAACATGTAAAGGGTTTCAGTGCTATGTTAATTTTTCATAAGGAATCCATTCAAAAATGCATCAAATTCGGATTATGAAAAAAAAACTTTTGAGATTTCCCTTAAGGGCCCTCTTCAGCTCATAAAAAGTACATTCGACGTGAAATCCGTTGAAATCCTACAGGTTGGAAATTTCCTCTGGAACACGGTGAAAGAAATCCTATCAAAATCCGATATTCTACCGAACAAATTACTATATGAAAGCACAGACTTTGGTCCTTACTAGTCCTTTTTAAAACCGGACAGGGCAATCCCAGTCTTCCTTTGTGTCAAGGAATATTGTGTGAAAGTTTCACAAGGATTAATCATCCCGGACTGAAGTTATCGCACAGAATCTTAGTGTTTACAGACGCTGCACCAATACGGCGGTCCTGTGAAAAGTTCTACGCTTCCTTAAGCAGTGTGATTGGTATTCATTTTTTTTTCAAGAAATAACAAAAATCACACCCTGAATGCATCATCTTAAGCTCCATGAAAAGAATAAATTTTGATACAAGCTAAAACCTCTGTAGAGAGGAAAGTTTTCTCACTCCAAGTAATTTCATGTATTAAAAGTTTATAGACTATTAAATATTTAATAGTATATTAACTTTTGTGCAACCCAGTCCTGGTTATACTATTATAAATCAATTAATGGTCCAACCAGTAAAATATCGTCAGTACGTAAACTTTTTAACTTGTGAAAAAAACTTAAGCATATTCTAAGAACGATTCCGGTTTTGTTCCAGTTTTGGAGAAAAAAATGTTTTTGACTCGGAGACATAAAATCCATAGTTGTCCGGATGAACTTGTCCGAAACAGATCTCGGAGACCATTTGACTTTAAGCTTTCAAACTTTGTAGGTTGTTAGCCCCATATATCGTATTGTGCCTTAAACAAAATTTTTCCAGATAAGGGTCCATCAAGGGTACATTTTGGGGGTCAAATACGGCTGGGGTCTTCCATGTTAATCCTAAAGGGAAATGAAATTTTGATTTTTTTTTTACCATTTTTCACTATATCTCAAAAACTACTAACTCTAGCTTCATGAAATCTCAAAGGAAGCTTGAGGTATAAAACATCAATTTCTAAATTATTTGGAATTTCAGAAGAGTTGTTGTTGCCATGGAAACCATACAAAAATGTTGATATTATGAAAAAAAATGTACTTTTTGCTTCAAATAACTAAATACCGAAGTTACTGTGAATTTAAAGTTATGTTTTGATTTCAGCTATATGTAATCTGATAAGGGAGTTCATTTGAGAGACTTTTGTGTTTCGCTTGCGAACACAGTTATCACTTGTTTATTTGTTTATTTATTACTTTTTTGAAGATAATGTGAAAAAAGAGGAATACTCAAAAAACTTTTTAATGGGCTGAAAAAATCTGGGTCGGAAGGCATATAAGAATCAAGCATGTTTTTATTACTGCCTTCGAAGAAATCAATAGAAGACTATTGTAAAATGTTACTTAGATTTTCATTCGACTCAAAAATTTTTTGATTTTCGACTTCTTTCTCTTCTGCTGAAATGCCAATGTTATTGAAACGTCTTTGCTGTATTCATTTTTTTCATCACGAATTTATCACGAGGAACTACGAAACCCGGTTAGTGTCAATAGATTTTTTTTTATTTCGTCAGTAAAAAAAATCTCACAAAAACAAAATTATCTCGTTATTTCGGATTAAAAATATTTTTCTCGGCAAAACAAAACTTAATGTGTTATAACGCGATAATTATCTCCTTTGAACGCAAGATTTATCTCGTTATTACCCAATAATTATCTCGTTTTTCGAATTAAAAATTATGGAAGGTATAACTGCCTTGTGTTTGTTAATAAGATGCCTTTTTACACAAAAATAAGACGAGTTGTCGCCTTATAAGGCGACAATGCGATAAAAATAAGGCGAGAAATTGAATTTAATAATATCTAAGTTCAAATAAAATCGGCCTTCGGTCTAGCACCAAAGTACTGACTACTGGGTTGGTGAGTACCCTCGGGGACTAACAGTCCACGGGCAAGGAATGACAGCGATTGTAAGAACGCTATACCAGTTAATTTAATGTTTTGTTGACGACCTTGCATCATTAAACTGGGTTATCAAAATTGTACCTTTCCTGATAATACAGAAATATGCTGTATGTTATCAGTTTTGAGCCTCCGGTCCATCCCCGGGGGGGGGGTCCATTCTAAGAATAATCCTGGTTTAATTTGGATGAGGCTGCATTATAGTTGATGTCTTCTTACAACAAACAAGGCTCCATATATTTTTTTTTAATTTTCTTAATGGAAACAAGATTGCAAAGATTGATTACGCGAGTGATTCTCAAAATCAATTATAAGACATACTATGTATGTTAAGAAAAATATTATACAAGACGTTTTACTTTTCGGCTTAGTTCCTTTATCACCTTATAATAAAAGTTTTACCATGTATTTGTAGAGACCTTGTTTCATGTGCATTTACTCCTCACCCTATCACTTTTAATTTTTAATGAAAAAATACAGAATATCACTGCCCCTTTTCATATAGTTTTACTGCACTTCGAGCAGTGGTTCGGGCTCGTTTCCATTTTCCCTTATACTATCCCAATGTATATATGTATACATATTTTTTAAATATTTTTTGCTTACGTGCGTACTTTTTATGCAATAGGTGTATTTATTAACATTTACATGGAAGTTTGTATGATTAGATCTTTGTTTTGGCATATTAATTTCTTTACTCCAAGGTCGTGTATTGTATTTAAAAACCAGAGAATATCGACCAATAAAAAAAGGTTGTGTAAAGTTTAATAAAAACACTATCTTTACAATTAAAGCGTATATAACCGAAATTAACCAATTTCAAAGTATGTTTAGCCTTTATGAATATATGTTTAAATGAATATAAAGATGATCATGTACATTTTTTGGCTCACCTGGCTATGCCAGGGTGAGCTTTTGCCATCACTTTGCGTCCGTCGTCCGTCCGTCCGTCCGTAAACTTTTCATTCAAAGATCTTCTCCTCTGAAACTACTGAGCCAATTAGAACCAAACTTGGCCACAATAGTCCTTGGGTGGTCCCTTACAAAAAGGTGTTTTTTAGGTCCGCGTGATTTCCAAGATGACCGCCAGCGGATACATAGTTTTATCATTGGACCCTATGGGAAAACATTTTCAAAGATCTTCTTCTCTGAAACTACTGAGCCAATTGGTACCAAACTTGGCCACAATAGTTTTTGGGTGGTCCCTTACAAAAAAGGTGTTTCTCAGAATCGCACTACATTTAACATGGCCGCCAGCGGGGGACATAGTTTTAACATTGGACCCTATGGGAAAACACATTCAAAGATCTTCTCCTCTGTAACTACTGGGCAAATTGGACCCACCTTTGGCCACAATAGTCCTTGGGTGATCCCTTACAAAAATGTGTTTTTAAGGTCTGCGCGAATTCCAAGATGGCCGCCAGCAGGAAACATAGTTTAAACATTGGAGCCTTTGGGAAAACACTTTCAAAGATATTCTTCTCTGAAACTACTGAGCCAATTGGAACCAAACTTGGTCACAATAGTCCTTGGATGGTTCCTTACAAAAAGGGTGTTTTTTAGGTCTGCGCAATTTCCAAGATGGCTGCCAGCGGGGAACATAGTTTCAACATTGGACACTGTGGGAAAACATTTTCAAAGATCTTCTTCTCTGAAACTTCTGAGCCAATTGGTACCAAACTTGGCCACAATAGTCTTTGGGTTGTCCCTTACAAAAAAGATGTTTTTCAGGATTGCGCTACAATCAACATGGCCGTCAGAGGGGGACACAGTTTTAACATTGAACCCTATGGGAAAACACATTCAAAGATCTTCTTTTCTGAAACTACTTGGCCAATCGAAACCAAACATGGCCACAATAGTCCTTACGTGGTCCTTTGCAAGAAAGATGTTTTTCAGGTCAGTGCTATATTCAAGGTGGCCGCCAGTGGGAAACATAGTTTTAACATTGGATCCTATGGGAAAACATTTTCAAAAATCTTCTTCTCTGAAACTACTGAGCCAATTGATACCAAACTCGGCAACAATAGTCTTTGGGTGGTTCCTTACAAAAAGGTGTTTTTCAGGATTGCGCTACATTCAACATGGCTGCCAGCGGGGGATATAGTTTAACATTGGACCCTATGGGAAAACGCATTCAAAGATCTTCTCCTCTGAAACTACTGGGCCAATTGGAACCAAACTTGGCCACAATAGTCCTTAGGTGGTCCTTTGCAAAAAATGTGTTTTTCAGGTCAGCGCGATATTCAGGATGGCCGCCAGGGGGAAACATAGTTTTAAGGAAAACACTTTCAAAGATCTTCTTCTCTGAAACTACTGAGCCAATTGGAACCATACTTGGCCACAATAGTCCTTAGGTGGTCCCTTGCAAAAAAGGTGTTTTTCAGGATCGCACTATATCCAACATGGCCGCCAGTGGGGAACATAGTTTTAACATTGGACCCTATGGGAAAACACATTCAAAGATCTTCTCCTCTGAAACTACTGAGCCAATTGGAACAAAACTTGGCCGCAATAGTCATTGAGTGGTCCCTTGCAAAAAGGTGTTTTTCAGGTCAGCGCGATATCCAACATGGCAGCCAGCGGGGAACTTAGTGTTTCCCATGGGGTCCAATGTTAAAATAACAGAGGTCTTCGCCCCTTTAACTAATTAGGGATATTGGATTTATAGTTTAATTATATATAAGGGCTCTTTAACATAAAATGTCTATGTTAATCAAGGGACAGGTGAGCGATACAGGCTCTTGAGAGCCTCTTGTTTAAAGTATGCAATAAAACTAGAGGCTTAGATAGTGAATTTTGAATTGTTTATCTGACAAACGTTTCTAAACAATACCCATGTTAAAATTATTTCGGCATTTTTACTTTACAGTGATTGAAGAAGATACATCAGAAAAAATTACCCCACACTATCCATCATGCATTCACTATAGACTTGACTGAATCTGAAGCTGAATACTTTTTGTCATTCGCGTCTGCGAATGGTCAAAAGTTTACTTTGAAAAATTAGTCTTTAAAACGTTAAAGTGTCGATATCTTTCTGTATAATTTTAGTTTTTCACACAGACGCTTGATTTGAATTGTTCCTTTCATGCAGCAAACCACTGGCTTATAGTCCGTGCCGAACGATGAAGTGTTCATTAAAAAAAAAAAAAAAGAAAATTATTGACGCAAGCGTCAAATTAGGCCGCCTAATATTGAAATTTCAAAAGTGTTGTATTTTCATGGGAGTTTGCAATATTTAGATTGTGAAGCAATTGTGTACAAAATTGATATGTATGTTCTTAAGTGAGAGCAGATCACAAAACATAAAAGCTGACAGTGTCAATGCCTGTGAATGATGGAAAAGCAAGTCATATGTCTTGTTGCCTGTGATATTTATTGCATATAAGGGTACCTTAAATTCGTGCTCTCAAACGCTTATATGATTATGAATAAATCCGCGGGAAATGTGTGGAACGAATTCACGCTATAAATTAAAGACCCGTTAGGCGATAAAAAAATCACTTTGTTTTGATAATCTACATGTATTTATTGTACATGTGTTTATACTATGTATATGTTGTGTACAAGTTGTAATTTTGTACATGTTATAACATGTACAAAATTTCCGTACATGTTATAACTTGTATGACCCAAACATACAAGTTATATCATGTACAAATGTTGCCTGTACGTGTTATAACATGTACAAAAATGTGATAAATGTACGATATTAATATTATCTTCTGATAAAAAATGGAAGATGACATTCTCACCAATATCTGATATGTAAATAATTTGTTTATTTTTAATGTCAAATAATCGAGCTTATCTCGATTGTTTAATGGCAGGATTTTCAAATTAACAAAGTGTAAATTGCTGTTTTGCGATGCCTGGACTGCTTGGTACAAAGGACGGACTCTAAATCAGATATAACCTAAATATTAGTTTCAATAGATTGAGATTGCTCAGTGGTTGACAATGTTGCAGATTTTAGTGCTAAGCTATGGTAGGAACAGCAGTTCCAACATTCAGATCTGAAACTGATTGTGCATTATCAATCCCGGTATTCTGAATGCAGTGGTGTCTGTGTTGTTGTCATATTCCTGGGTAAAAGATTCATAGATTCTCTGGTCTTCCACTATTTAAATATTTGGCTGAACATCGCCTGGAACTGGTAAGCAGTTGGAGCAATTTTTGGAACAAACCTAAAAGTAGGTTTAACTATTTCATCAGTATTGAATATTGGTGACCAACTTTTCTTGCCTACTCAATCAGTAGACAGCTGTCCAACTGATTTAAAAGATATAAGGGAAGTTATTCTTGAGATCAAATATCATTTCTCATATAAGAAAACAGAAATGTGTGAGAAATAAAGGGCTATGTCAGTAGAAACTAATTGGAAGGTCTTCCAAATACTACACTTTACATTTTTTATGTTCCAATGATCAAATATAGTGCAAGACCGATGGAGAATATCGTTGAGTGGAGGACAGAAAGACTGGCATTGTATTTTTAAAAAGGATTGTAAGGGAGGAACGCGTAAATGCAGGAAAATGAAAGTCCTATTCAACTCCGTATGTTTTATGTCTACAACTTGCAGCTGCAAAAAAAGCTTACCAAATATATGCTTGCCCTTTTCAAATGTTTAGTAAATAAACACGAATAAAATTTATGATTTCATACCTTGTTGAAAATTTACACTTCTTTCCTTTCACAAAATAATATATGAAATATTGTACAAGTTGAAATCAAAATTTGTCAAATTTTTGTATACAAATTTTTGGGTCATACAAGTTATAACATGTATGGAAATTCTGTACAGGTTATAACATGTACAAAATTGTAACTTGTACACAACATATATATTATCACAATTATATTTAATAAAGATGGAATTAAACTTAATTATAAATTGCAGCATGGTGATTACATTAAAGGAGTTTATTATTTCAAGCATGCCTTTTCAACTCCTGCAAGGCATCC
Organism: Modiolus philippinarum; assembly: GCA_002080025.1. NCBI lineage: Eukaryota > Metazoa > Mollusca > Bivalvia > Mytilida > Modiolidae > Modiolus > Modiolus philippinarum. The sequence goes on from MJUU01018634.1 coordinate 16,115, forward strand.
AATTAAAAATCGATTCTTAATTTGCTCCAAAACATTCATGTATCTATGACAACCTTTTTTTAACTGAAAACTTCAGGTATATTATGATGAAAGACATTAAAATTGATTTTAAAAAATTTTGAAATTATTTTTTTAGATGTGTAATTTTTTTACATGTACCATCAACTATATTCATTCCGCAGTAAATCATGTCATTCGTACAAATAACGGACCGCCTCGTGGCGGCCCGTAATAATATACTGAACTTGATATTTTACGATGAGACTATACCATGAAGTAAGCTGTTGTATAAATTAAACAAATGCAATAAGTAGATGCTATTAGATATGAAAAAGTTATTAGATCTGTAGTAACGTTGCAGCACATGTTGAATTTGATGTCAATATTGACTTTACAGTGTTTGACAATATGGGTGTGTGTATTCTGTTTTCCGACCTTAGAACAATTTGGGTATTTTGTTTATTATGTATTAAACGTTTATTCATTTTTGTACGATTTATGTGCTTATTTCTCTTGACTAATTTACTACATTAATGTCATCAGTTTTGTGAGAGTATTCAGTACATGTAAATTTCATCATAATTATATTTACCTTTCCTTTGTTCCCTACAGAGCCCTAGTAATGATGTCATGGTGCCCTGTAGTAATTTATGTAATAGTGCCCTAGTGCCCTATTAATTAGGTGCCCTGGTGCCCTAGTGCCCTGTTAATTTGGTGCCCTAGTGCCCTATTAAAATATCATGAGTCAGCATATTTTTGCTCTAATAGGGCTATATTTCTCCTTGTAAAGATAGGGCAAATTGGAGCAGTATATAAGGGTTGTACAGTAGGAGATTGTGCCAGAACCATAATTGTTATGATTTAAACTCTGTTCATGTTATATTGTTGAGCCTGAGTTGTTGTGTATATTTCTTATATGTTTTCTTAATACAACATGGAAATTTATAGTCGACTTTGTGTTTATGTTCTCATGAAAAGGAATTAATCAACCACACAAGGAGGATCCACATTATTTCTGTAACCAGGATTTCCCCAACTATAACGCTACCAGTTTAGTATTTGGGAAGCCTGAAAATGCATCACTGGTTTCTTTCGTCAAACTATTGTCATCTTTTGTATCCATCGTCAGAACATAGGTATTACATTACCTAAAGTGGATAAAGGTCTACATTGGTACACTAGTAGGAAATAGTACAAACACACAAAGCGCTTTTTCGTTACAATTACCTGATATATAAATTAGCTTTTCATTGTATGAAAATATCGATAAATTGATGAAAAATATAGAAGATTTTTTATTTGCTATAAAATAGTTTTTAATAAAAAATAGTTTTAATAAGAATTCATCTTAATTTTTGTGTTATGAAATCGACTTCCAAAAGCTTTAATAGTAGCAATTAGCAATAAAAATGCAATGTAAACGAAAACCACCTTTATAAACTAATATAAAAAAGAAAGGAAATGGGGTAAATGTACTTAAATTGTGTAGATAGGATTGATAAGCTTAATCAAATACATTGCATGTTATGTGTGCAAGCCTATATTGACTTTATTATACACTGATGCAGATGTGTAGAGTTATCATACATACTGATGCAGACGATATAGCGATGTAGGTGGTATTAAGATGACAGATGCATTAAATTAACAAAGTAAATGATATAATTTCGGGGCAGTTTGTGTCATAACATAATTTTTTATTGTTCAACCACATCATAAAATTGGTTTGACAATAAAATAAAGCAATGCAATGCCGGACGGCAAAGATTAAAACGAGTAGGGTCTAGGAAACAAGTAGAGATAATTGATTGAAATATTACTGCCAGGTGGCGCTTTACATTCATTTAAATGTCCCTGGAAAACCCTAGACGTAAAGATAATTTTCCACAAGGGGAAAAATGATTCCCAAATATCATAAAACTACTATGAACTTTCGCATCAAACTTGACCTCTCAAAACGTAAACAAATTTTGGCGACGCGGAGGGTTAAAAATTCTTTGGTGAAAAAGCTGACACAAATGCGTTATCGCGTATGAATATACCTAAAAATGGGCGTGAACAAACTTTTATATATGCTTAATGAATAGGAAAAAAGTCCCGACCGTTTCTCGTTTTGGTTACTGAGTTCTCTTTGTTTGAAAACATGCATTCTCCTCCCACTTTCGTAGATTTATAACATGCTTACACCCAAATGTACGTAAAGTTTATATGAAACATATACTTATGCCCCGCCTACGATAGTAGGAGGGGGGGGGGATATAGTGTTCGGGTTGTCCGTCCGTCCGTTCGTCCGTTCGTCCGTCCCAAGCTAGGTTTACCTACAGGTTTAAGTTTTTTTTTCTGGGAAGGATGTATGCTATTATCACGAAACTTTATATA
>MJUU01018634.1:18503-29071 GCA_002080025.1 Modiolus philippinarum
AAGATAACAATGCAGTAATTAGATAGGCGATAATCCTTTAAATCTCTTGATTACATAAATGTCCCAACAATGGTTTAAGTAAGAGAAACAATGGCCAAGTGTGAATTCATGATAAACAATCCACTCGCCTCCGGCTCGTGGATTCTTTTTCATGAATTCACACTTGGCCATTGTATCTCCTTTACAGATCATGGTGCCCTTGACTGGCTTTGAGATCTTTTAAAGTTCAAGGACCCTGAAGGCCTGATTGTGTGTGCAGGGTTTAATATCATTATGTGCACTTGCTTCACTCAGGATGAAAAGAAATAAAAAATTGTTAAAATTCAACACAGGCAGTGAAATTTTGTATGCAAATAGGCTTGATGGCTTCAGTTATGTTCATCGTGTCTTGGTCGTGTCCAAAATGATCGACAGCCAGGTTAAACCCAAATGCAAATACATTCAAAAGCCTTCTCTTCTAAGCGTTACTGTGAATGCTAACTTCTTGGCTCACACAATCAAAATACTATATATATATGGTACAGTACAAATTGGAATCCAGTAGGATCCGGAATCCTCCTAGTACAAATTGGAATTCTAATTTCTACTGGGACAAATCCAGTACATATTGGAATTCCAGTTTCTACTTTCCGATTTGTACTAGATTTAATCCAGTACAAATAGGAATTCCAATTTCTCCTAGGAGAAATTGAGATATCCTGATTTATACTAGTAGGATTCTGAATCCTACTGAATTTCTAGTATGATCCGGAATAATACTCCATATATATTTTGTTCAGGAGGATTCTGGATATTACTAACATTCAAAGCTGAAAAAAAGTTTTTGAGTTTGTTATAAGAAGTATGTGTTTCCTAGCATTTCAATTTATAAAAAATAATTTATTTATCCCATTTCTTTTTTTTCATAAATACCAAAACAATAGAATGACAAATGACATAATTCTAATATATAACTGTTTATTTGTTGTAACAACTGATGGAACTCTGTGACATTTGGTAGAACAGGAAATTTTCGATTTATAACAAGGGTATCGCATAATATTGCATTTGCTAGAGTAATTACAAACTGTGGCTGTTATATACTGCCATTTTCCAATGAACATTTTTACATGACAATGCGTGAACAGTATCTACTGCATTTGTACCAGGGAAACAATAAAACTTCTCAAATCAACAAGATCAGTATCCGTCTCAGAATAGTGTAGTTTCTAAGTATGCCGTCTTTCCAAAAAAAAATGATATTCAAAAGTATTTTTTCTTGTAAAATACCTCCGTGTGTTCTCTCATTTTTAAAGTTCAATTATGAAAACTAAAGATCAAAAGTTTGAACTGTGCTCAAAGATTAAGAGTTCAAAGCAAAAAATCTTTATCTTTTACATGTTTTATACAATTAGATAATTAATCTTATTCTTTCGAAATTAATATTTTAATAAGATAATCACCAAAACAGTGGAAGGGACATATTACTAATAATGTTTTACTTCTATATCACTGTTTCTATTGATTTAGGTTAGTTTAGTAGGATCCAGAATCCTACTAGTACAATTGGGATATCTCAATTTCTCCTAGGAGAATTAGAATTCCAATTTATACTAGATTAAATTCAGTACAAATCAGAATTCTAATTTGTCCCAGTAGAAATTGGAATTCCAATTTGTACTGGATTAAATCCAGTTCAAATGTCCCAGTAGAAATTAGAATTCCAATTTGTACTAGGAGGATTCTGGATCCTACTGGATTCCAATTTGTACTGTGACATATATACAAAAACGTATCAATGGCTGCACGTTACTTTATTTTCGACATAGCGAATAGGCGTGAATCGGGAAAACCAAAAAATGATAAGCAGGATACGGGAATTTAAGAAAACGATAAGCGGGATCCGGGAATTTAAGAAAACGATAAGCGGGATCCGGGATCAGAACCCCCCATTGAGACCCCCCCCTTATTCGTCGGTTAGGTACGAAAAAGCTGACACAATTTCGTTATCCGAGATATATCTTTATTTCATGAATTGAAAGCTGGAGAATATTGAAATACAGCTTATACTTAAGGGATTTTTCGTTTCTAATTGTAACATTGAAGATATCAGTCTTTTTCTCTCGTCGGCAAACTAGGTTAGATGAAAACACGCTAAACTTTTTGTTAAATAGCAAAGAAACTAGATTTATTTAAAGCATTGTAGCGACACCAACAGCAAAAATAATAATGTGGGAGTGAAAGTGTTTTACAGCTGTAAACATTGAGGATTTGTGTTATGTCAGGATTTTTGAACATGTGTCTGAGAAATTCTACTGACACGCATTTTTCAATGGAAGTCACGTGACTCTGGTCATGAGAAACGCAGCCGTTGTAGACTTTGCCGTTCACCAAATATGTAACGTTGGTTCTTAATTGTCATCCAAGATGGCCACGCACAGAAAAAGTTTAACATAAAACATTTTATAATATGCTTTCTTAAATACATCGACTACTAAATTGATTACAACAATAAAACTCACTCCTTATATAAGGTGTTCATCAACTTTGGTTAAACTAGCCGACTGCGGAGAACTAGTTTAAAGTAGGCTCCTATGGAATATACATACAATATATCTGTACAAAACCACTTGACCAGGATTAAAACCAATAATAGCATAATGTTCATTATGAGGTAGTGACCAAGCCTTTTACTTTTGAGGCTGACTCGTCCTCAAATATGCTTTCCAGCAGAAAACTTAGATTAACATAGAAGGACCCTATAAGAAACACAAACGAAAATCTTTAGGCAATCACTAAATTCAGGCCAATTAAAACGTAAATGTTCATTAAGTGTTGTTACTCTGATACACATCCGTCATTAAACATATCTACCAGCAATTAACTTTGTAACACACACAACTTTATGCCAAGTGCAAACAAAATATTCTACATAACTGCTGAATGAATTAATACTAAACATGGCATTAGTGTTCCCTGTCACTTACTGCATTTTTGTGTTTAATTCTCATGCACGATATTCTCAGAGGCAAATTTACATAGAAATCTATGGAAAAATACAACTTTCTACTTAAAACAAAAGAAAATTTCAAAGATCAATCTACGGTACTTTACAAGAATCTTATTTAATTTGTTCTCAAAAGTCTTCCACCTTACACACACATATATATTCTAAAGGTTATGTTTATCATGAGTACTTCATTTTACTGACTGGTGACGGATTAAAATAAAAACTAAGCTTTGGTTGCAACGTCTTTAAAGATGACAAATAACAATCTATTGAACAACGCTTCTGTAGTGCATAATTTTTAAATATAAAAATTTTCCTTTTATTTAAAAATGCCAAACGAATGACGTCAGTTTTTTTCAAAAGCTAATCTTGTTATACCACTGAGTTGTATGATGAGACTCTTTTTAAAGGTTTGTAGATTTTGTATGATGTTTTTCTCCTTGAGGATTTAAGCTTTGTTTTCCACTTGATGTTATTAAACTAAAATGAGGAATCTTTGTTATTTCCCTTCAATACATTATTCCAATTCTGCTTCCATGGTTTCAAAGCTGATAATAAAATTTATGTCTTTTACACACACATATTTTAGGTGAACTGAGGTCTGCGCAAGCAGCCTTTTTCCCGAACAAGACGGGCGTTATTTTGTAAATGCATATACAACATTCCTGTTTAATGTTAAAATATGTTCCGCGCCAGAAGCATATTTTTTTCTTGGTTTCATAAGAACAAAATGAGAAATCTTTGAAATGACCTTCCAAATGCCGTTCCAGTAGTTAGGTTACATTTTTTCATCAATAAAAATTATGTATATCCTTAGGGTCCAGTGTATGGTCCGAGCTAACGGTCATGTTTTCCATCTGTACAATTCCAAATTCCATTTATAATTCTTGTAAAGTTGGCTTAAATTTACTACATTTTCAGAGGAAATAAGCAAAATCGATATTTCCTATAGGGACGCCGATGATTTTTTGGGGAGTTATGATACGCTCTTGGACATAGTAGTTATCGACATCAAAATGCCAAAAGTAAAGCACAATAGAGTTGTTCACCTGGTTGTGTCATCAAATTTGTCTCCTCAGTGCAAATAAACTAATGATATAGAAAAAAAGCCCGCCGAACAATTTGCTCATAGAGATAAAGTAACCTAACAGACTTTGGGTTATGCCAAGAAAAAACCGCCTTGTTGTTTCAAGGGCGCGAGGATACACTTGCAAACGAATACCGAAGTAAAACGGGAAAAAGGAAATTCATAAATCAAATATCCCAAAACACGGCAATTCATATCCAACACGAATTGAAACAGCATGACAAAGACAAAACAAATAAACAAGAAATAACAAGAACGCCACAAAACTAAAGCACAATCAATGTGAGCCCTCAAAAACATTATAGTATCATGAGGTACTCCGGAAGACTAAGTATGATCTGCTCAACGCTGCCAATGAAAATTCGGTTTGTCAGTTCGTTAAACGCAGATTCTACCAAAAGATGTCTATTCTCATCTGCGAAATAGAGACATTGTAATGGTTTGTCAAATCATGGTGGCGACCGTGAAACATCTGTAGTTACAATTACAACAGTGAATAAACATAACCTTGATGTATAAGTTTTTGAGACACTAATTTCGATCTGTTGACAAAATCGCTGTACAAACTACAACCACGACACTAGTGAATGAATTGTGACATGTCAACGACATATGCCTGGAATGTGGGAATATAACTGCTCAAAACAGGAAGTTTTCTATTTCAAAGTCGAAATCATCATGCCTGTCGTAAAGTTTTGTTTCCAGACGTCCAGGGTTGTCATTATGAGAGGTCAAAGTCCAGGTATGATGTTGATTATGTTGTATAAGTGGTCTCTATAATTTCAAGTTAATTTGGGTATAGAAGATGAAGGTTGTCCTTAAATTGAGAAATTCATCTGTATTTATAATAGTTCTATAACATAAAACCTCCCATTTCATGTCCATTTTTATTATTTTCATCGGATATTTTTTTTTGTCGAAATGCGAGATGTTATAGAACTATATTTATATCAGAAGTTAAAATTAAAGGACTTGGCTGGATTATTTTTTTTTCTGAACCAGCCCTTGTTTGAACCAGGCTTCATACGAATTAAGAACCAGTCGCCTAAAAGTGGCTCACAATTAGTCCCCATAAGTATCCCTATTGTCTGCTGAACCTTTCGCGTCCTGCAAATTCTACAAATATTTTATCAATAAAAAAAATCTAGCATTGCGACGGCATCTTTCTTTTTATACTTTTTGCTGGAATTAGTTTGATTTTTCACAAATGGGCCCAATTTTTACCTACCGTCGAATATGAATGTCGTTTTCTCACACTTATTAGTGCTGAAAGACTAATGTATTAAATCCTGCAGTACTGATTTAAACTTATGTGGGAGATTAGTACAGATTATAGAAAAATCAAATGCTTCGACACTGCCGCATTTAGTTGAAGACGTATATTCTAACACATTGGCGGATCCAAGGGGGGTCCGGGGGTTGGAACCCCCTTTTTTGGACAATCATTTATTTTTAATGAATATCGTAATGTTTTACTAAGAAATACCACAAAAATTTCTAAATTGGTACCTCCTTTTCGAATTCCNTGGATCCGCGCCTGGAATAAGTCTCTTGAGTTTTTAGGAATCCACACCCGATTCACCCCCCCCATTGTTTAGAATACTTTATCACTATATATCTTTAGAGGCCATCTTTGATTCGGAGATGATAAATTCAGCGACATGTTTAATAAATCAGCGAAACTTAGAGGTGGGTAGGATTTTTTGCAGGATATATAATATTTACAAATTTATTGTTCATAGAAGCTGGGACTGTTATATTAGTCCCAGATAGACGTAACTTTTCATTTTAAAATTGACAGTTGTTTTTACGATCAAATATTATATATTTGTATCATTCTATATTCATCCTTATTCGTGTACATGTAGAATCATCAGATCTTTAAGGTTTGTTCAACATTGAGAGAGAGTTTTAAGTTTGTTCTTGAATCCATCTATTAGGCTTTCTTTACATAGTTATCCGTCTCCATTTCCAGGTTATTTGTTTTTCAAATACAAACTCTAGTCTACAGTTTTTATGTTGCGAATGTTATTGGAAACTTCAGGTCAAATTATACGCTCGTTTCTATTAGAAAATATATAAGCTTTTATCTATTTAAAGGGCCAGGAATACATTTAATTATAAGGCCCCTTGACTAGAATTGAGGCACTTATTTTCGCCTTCTACTACACAGAAGTTCCTGCAAACTACTTCTAGCTGGTACTCTGTCTACTTGACCTTTTCAATCAATATATATGTAATTTATTTCCCATAATTATTATATTCTATATTTGTATATAGTTTATTTAAAATTCATATATAATACGTAGAAAAGACGTCGCTGAAATGATATACGGAATCACTCAAAATATGTTGCTGAAGTGATGGTCGCTGAAATGATAGTGTCGGTGAATTTATACGCACCCCTTTGACTGTAATAAGTCAAGAGCTTAAGACATTTTTCTTCAGTGTGGGTGGAATAGTTGATTAAAGTTGAAATGTACTATTTCATGTTATTTCAATATATTATTTGTATATTGGAGTCTAGTTATAGACTGAAATAATGTTTACCTTTCATTTTCCCCTAACAATGATAATCATACCACATGAAAATGTCTTACTTATGTTATCAAAAGGAACATATAATTAAAGTGTATATTGACTTGTTATTAAATGGTATATTAAATAAATGTCATAATTATTATAAATAAATGCCAACCTTTATACTTTACCGTTTAATTCTTGTTGAAATCAATGTATATCATAATCGTACAGAAAACATACATTGACCAAATTATTAAAAAGAAAAACAGAATTATTTAAAAAGTGAGTCCGAAAAAATTAGTATTAAGTGAAATGTAGGGACCTACAATGGCATTTTTTTAAACATTCCTAACTTAATAATCTATCTACAAAATTAAAACTACAGCTTGAGATTGTTTAGTCAAATAAATTACAAATTTGAAGAAAACAAGCACAACGATTCTAGAAATATTTATTGAAAAAGAAATGCAACTATAAAAATGATGCTGGTTTTAACATATTCAAAAAATAGCGAAAGTTATAATTTCTTCTACAGCTTGTAAATCCTGCGAGCGCTTTCACAAATAGATTACATATTTTTAGTATGAACTTGTAAATAAGTAAATTTCGAAGTTACTCTGAATTTATATTCTGCATATGCGCATTTCGACAACTTATGTCTTTTCAGTGCAGATAAAATCTAAACATTGATGAATATGATGCCATTTCAAAAACGATGAATTCGAATTTTACCATTCAGGCCTTATTGTTTCAACAATCCCATAGACTCACAGACTGAAAAAAGGAAATATCTGCATTTGTAAAGTATGTGAGAACCGAACCATTAATTTTAAAACGAATAATCTAAGGACAATGACAATATCGGAAAAACAAAGAAACAAAGAAGAAACATGAGTTTGGCAATGACAAGAAAAATGAAGACGCACACATATACAAAGATGAACAACAAAACAGACTATTGATATCAAGTACATGTAGCCCCAATTGATTATAGGATATGTTGTTCTCTTAAAAATTATGACTTTTTAAGTATAGCTGTAAACCTAGTTGATTTCAGTTAATATTAATTGAAACGTAACTTTCTCTAGCTGAAGAAGCGGTTTCAGACTAATTCCTTACCTCGGACATGACCCGTTTCTCTCTTGCGCACTGTAACAAAACGTGGGCTGAATATTCTGAGTTTCCGATGAAGGAACTGTTCCGTTTTACTATTTTTCTTAACAGCATCTAAGTTTGATTTTTATTTTCCCGGTGCCCCAAAAATCTTTTCATTTACCGATTTTAAGCATCAGAACTAATAATGATTTTTGTGGTGATTTGTTCATTCTCCAGTGGTTGATGTTCAGAACCTTGAAAGAACCTGCGAGCTCATTTGAAAGATTACAGTATTCAGCAGAAAACGCTTTGAGTTAGAATTTTGGTAAATAAAATAATAAAAATGTAAATGATTTTAATGTGCACAAGACAAAATACCAAAAAGCAACGGAGAAATGACTCGAGACGTCCACTCTGTGCTGGTTATAAGGTTAAAGTCAATGGTAAATCAATAAAAGTTAGTTCCGTTAATGTCAAAAATCATATACTCTTGCAACATCAAACTCCTAAAGATTTCTTTGCATGTCTTTCCTTGATCAAGGAAGCAAATGATGTTTTTCACTAATGTACTGTATCACTACGTACACTGAATATTCTTATTTTCTTATGAGGTTACTGTTTCCGTCGCATTTTTTTCTAAACAGCGTGTCAATTATGATTTCTTTCTAGGCTCATTACAAAATCCTTTCCGGTTACTGTCTTATCAGAGTTCTATCTTAGCATCTAATCCAATTAAAGTTTTGTATGATTCGTTCATTATTCGGTTATTGCGATCGCTGCTGATTGTCTTCACTTTGAAAGGATAAGGTGAATATAGTGGTGAGTTATTCTATAAAATGCCCAAAAATTTGTGCATTTAACAGAGTTAAGCATACATGAACAAAGCGGAATAACTTGTTTCTTTTGATGCTATACAATTCGAAAACACATTGGATTAAGAATTTTTCTATATGAAAAGATTTTTTTAGTGATTTTAATTTAATGCACACTGGACAATATATCAACCAAAGCAATGAGGAAATTCTCAATTCATTGGTAGTTGTTTAACAACTATAATCAAAGCTTTGACTTGTTAAAGGTCCTTTTACATCAAAAAAGTCGACCCATCAAGGAATTCGACTGTGAAGTCGCAAGACAGTCAGCGGATACCATGGAAGATCAACTGTTCGTAAATCGTATTGCATTAGGGTGGGCGTCCCTCCAGGTTTAAAATGCCATGAGAGACCTATACAGATATTCAAGGCGATAAACTACCATACTACTAAAACAATGATAAGAAAAATCTTGCAAAATTGTCGTCTTAAAAATTATGACGATAATACGTATATATTATTTATTGTGTGTCTCTTCTTGACTGCAGAAGCTGTTTCAAATTATATCCTTTCCCCTGAAATGACCCTTTCTCTTTGACACTGTACCATTAAATATTCATTTTATATGAGGTAACTGTTTTCTATACAGCATGCCAATAGGTTAACGTTAGTCTGATTTCTAGCTGACCTTTTCCTTTACTCGTACGAGGCCAAGTTTTTATAAGGGCTTACACAAATAAAGCAAAAACATTTAGCCCAGTCCTTTAGTTTCAGCTTCCGCTACATAGACGATGTACTTTCTCTTAATAATCCTAAATTTAAGGAATATTTACATCAAATCTATCCCAATGAGCTTGAAATTAAAGAAACAACTGATATATCTACTTCAGCTTCGTACCTGGATTGACAAAGATGGACGTTTGAAATCTAAGCGATACGACAAGCGTGATGATTTTAATTTCCCAATTGTGAACTTTTCCTTTCTTAGCAGCAATATACCTACCTCTCCAGCTTATGGAGTTTACATTTCACAGTTAATTAGTAACTGTCGAGAGTGTAGTTTGTACAGTGATTTTTTTAACAGAGCAAAAACACTGTCCCAAAAGCTGCTTAGTCAGGGATTTGTTCAACCTCGTTTTGACGATGTCTTTGGACTTCGATTTTTGTATATTCCATTCCTTTGTTTCCTCGGTATTCTACTGCCGTTGTTTGCTACTTTCTAGCTTCCTCAGAGAACCATTTAATGTTTTATCAGATTCGAACATAGCATCTTAACCAATTATGGTTTTATATGGTGATTCGTTCATTTCTCTGCGAGTGCTGTTGATTTTCTGAACCTTGAGAGAACCTATGATCTCATTTAAAAGATAAGAGGATCAGGTCTTTTTTTTTTTTGGATAGAATTTCACATGAAAAATTACTTGACGTGTTAAGTCAGTATATGCAAGAAAAAGTACGCACTTCGTAAATGGCCGATGCCACAGCTTGTGGACTGTTAGTCCCCTCGGGTATTCACTGGTCCACTAGTCAGTACTGCGGTGATGACCCGCAAGCCGATTTTATTTGGAAACTTCCAATATCTAAATTTTGGTAAATGTTGAAATCTAAGGAGTTTCTCCCTCGGGCTAAGCTCTGTCCTTAGCTGCCTTTTGCCGTTTCAATCTTCATCATACTAGTTATTTGTATCTATCAGTTTTCATACACCTTAGAAATTAAAGTCTTCCTTTTTTTTTGTAAATTTCATCTGTACTGAAGACATAAGTTGTCGAAATGACTCAGTACTTAGGTGATGACCCGAGAGACGATTTTTAAACTTGCAATATCTAAAATTTTGTAAATTTTGTCGAAACTATGGAGTTTCTCCCTCTCTCTCCTGATTTTGGTTTTCCATCTAGATAATATTGGTAAATTATTATCAGTTTTTATATTCATCTTTGAATTTTATGTCTTCCTGATGTTTTGATTTTATCTGTACTGAGAAGACATAATTTGTCGAAATGGCCCAACAGCTTAAATCATTTTTAGCTCACCTGACCCAAAGGGTCAGGGTGAGCTATTGCCA
>MJUU01018636.1:7716-31136 GCA_002080025.1 Modiolus philippinarum
CTTCAACTCGTAAACCGTAATAGATGGCTGAAAACATGTAATGAGAAAAATGTTCATTGTCATGAGACGCAACTTTGTTACATTTGGTCCAAAGAGATTCGACGACTCTTTATATGACCGCTTGCCCTTTGAAAGATTTTGAGTTTCCGTTAATGCTAAATACTCCCAAACGATAAGTCATAGAAACCTGAAACCTTCACCATTGTTCATTAGTCATATATGGCCATCTAAAAATGTCAAGGTCAAATGTCACCGGTCAAGGTCACCGATGACCTTTTGCCTTGTTATCGCTTTAACTCGTAAACAGTAAGAGATAGACGATCAAATCTATTTGAGAGGATGTTTGTCTCATTGAGGTCTACATTTGACACTGGGGGTCCAAAATTTTGCATAAATCTCAAAAACTATTAAAGATACGAAGAAACTATAAGTATATAAATTGTTCAGCTCGATATGGCCGACAAAATGGGGTCAAGGTCAAAGGTCAAGGTCCTTAGCAACAACGTTATTTGCCATAAAAGTCCTTAGCAACCATAGGCAAAAAGTTTCGTAATGTTGTAAAGAGGAAATGAATGACATTGCCAACCGGAAGTGACTTTCCTGTCCTTAGCAACAAGCTAATTTTTCGAAAAAGTCCTTAGCAACCGTTGAGCAAACGACTAATAAAGATCAGAACTTTTGTTTACAATACATTTTGAACTGAAATAGACAACAAAATCAAACTCAAACATGTGATCATGGTATCAAGGTCATCGATCAAGGTCATAGCCAAATTTTAGTTTTTATTATGGTAAAATCTTTAAAACAATTAGAAATGGCTACTCTAATATATTAGAGACAATGTGCTTCTCATCAAGATGTTTTCAACATGTGACATAACAAAACATGACATAAAAGCATAACATTGACTGGGAAAGACCTTGCAATTGTTCTCTGAACAATTGTCCTTTTAATTTTGAATATATTTCTACTGCACTCCTGAAATGGTGCAAATACACAAATTCATTTAAAGATGAGGTATATCACTATAAATATTTCAACATGGTAACAACTAAGATCTTTTTATTCATACAGGATACTGTCTTTTTATTATATTACATTTATTGTTTCTGACAACCAACATACTTATAATTTGGAAGTGACTTAAATTTTGGTGAAAATCTATATAAATATCGGTTTACATATAAGTGTATGTATTAACAAAAAATCATTATTAGATCTATTCACAGTTCCAGCACAAACATTTATAATACAAAATAAATGAATTAAGGTGGTTCGGGTGTCAAAAACTGCGCATCTATCTTGCGCATGTGAAGAAAATTGAAATTTGCCATTAAAATGTTGCAAAAATGATTTTGAATAGTTCATTGATAATAGATAAAATCAAATGAGCAACATTTATGCTGCGAGGGTGCAAAATATTTCACTTTTTTAAAAACTAGCATTTTATTAAGGGGAGATAATTCTAAAGGAATAATAAGGGGAAAATCACATTTTCACGATTTTTTCAAAAATATGACCGGTGACCCCAATTTTTTATTTCATATTTCCAAAGATACATGTATTTCTGTAACACGGTTTATACAAAATTTTCCCCAAAATCTATCGTTTTATTCATATAAAAAATAATAAAATAGTATTTTCCCCCTATATAGACTATATTACAAAGCTCAAAATCTTGCTATTTTCGGAAGCTTCCCCCGGAAAACCAGTTCGGTGAGCTATTGATTTTTGCTAAAAAATTGAAGTGCATTTAATAAACCTTCAATCACAGAAAAATAAGAAAAAATCTATCGTTTTCTTTTTAGTACCACTAACCACCTTAAGATTGACTTCATGAGTTTGTTTAACTTGTGTCTTATCCCTTTGGTCATTATATTAGGAGTAAATAAAATAAGTTTAACCTAACCTTAAGACTGTATTGCACTCATGACCTTAATAATGAACAATCACTTTTTAAACATTTTTTCAAACTTTGTGAGGAAACAAAAATTTTTAAACATCGAAAATTGCTGGATATGTATGTTTTAGCCATTTTTAAAAGCTGCAAGTTCTTATCAGTTAAGCTGTAATTAGGTCCTTTAAGAAGGGTAGGCTGCAGACAATCTCGATAAAATCACTAATTGCCATGAAGCATCTCCAATGACCAAGACTGTACTCATGTTTTTGGATGCCCTTTATTTTCTTATCTGAAAATTATCTCTGTCAAAGAATTCTACATCTGAAATACATGTATATGCATAACAGTTTTGATACAAATATATTTATTGTACAAATGTTGCTCTTCAGTTTTGTACTTTGCTTCTTACATATTGTATGTGTGTGGCACATCTTACATAATGTATATGTATGGCACATATAGCATTATTTCTTCCTGATGTACCGCTTGACTCAAGCATGCTAACCAACACATTACATGAATAAAAAAGATAACAGGAAACTCTACTATGGCCGAAAAACATAGTCACATGCCACAAAGTAACAAGGAACTGCACAAGAAAAAAAACACAATAACAATACATAAGACAAGCGTAAACAACGTGATAGCTCTATGTTTAGTGTTATTTTACTTAGGCATGCTAGGCAATTCCCTGGAAACCTAAGTGCAGTAGGACCTGGGGCCTCATTGGAGAATTTTTTTTTTTTTTTTGCAATACATTTGCCACAATCATTTACCTCATTCTTCTTACTAACATGACCCTTACAGCAAAACCTCCCTTCTAATAGCTGATAATTAGACAAATAAAATGAAGCGCAAGCTATTACATGCCCCTCCCGAACTAATAATTCAAGGACATAATTGAGCCATTTATGTATATTACCTGTTTAACGGGATTTACTGAAATTATAGTCCTTAGTCAAAATTTGATGGAAATATTAAACTTTGCATCATAAAAAAATACAACAATACCCAAAGAAAATTTATTTTTGTGTGAACGGTATGAGAGGGTGTAAAAATCAAATCTGGTTCCAAACTAGAATATTTTTGCATATCTGTCAGGTATCAAAAAGTACGTTCCATTTTGACCCAAAATAAAAATGTTTTATCGCCATAACTTTAAATAAAAAATATTTCACATCCCAATATCTTCTTATTAGTCACCGCGAGGACGCGGCGATAATATTTGTGATTTCTTTAGAAAGTGTTCAAGAGGCTCACGTGATCATAATTGGAAAGCTTTAGTTTCGAAAATGAATGAAATTTTAATCAATCAGAGATATGTATAAATCTTGTTTTTATGTCTCTGAATCAACTTTTGCAAATGTAGACGTGTATAAATTATCGCACAAAGTTTTGTCAGTTATTCTTAAAATAGCTTCAATTGTTACCTTTAATTGTGTGATAGGTGTTAGACTGAATCGTAAACAAATTGCATGCATATATTATTGGGTTTTTTAAAAGTAAAGATCAAAGTTATATTACAATAAACAACAAACAATGTTATGTTATCGCGAGTTAGGCCCTATCAAGTTAATTTGTAGATTCTCATCCACCTGTAACATTAAATATATTTTTTATTTTATTTTTTTAACTGATTTTCACTAAAATTGATAGGAATTTAAAGAAATTTTCTGAATAATCGAAAATAAAATAATAATTGAGCTTAGAAAAAATGGGGCGGGTGGGGATGAGAATCTATCAATTAATTTGATGTGGCCTTATCTGTAGCTTAGTCATTTTGATGATAGCTACGTTGATTAAATTGATTTCTTTAATTTCTAGCAAATTTAACCAACGCCTGACCGTTGTGATAATTATAGATTATTACATGGCATTTTTCATATCACACCCTTTATCAGCCCAAGGTCGTAATATCAGTGCTTGAGCCTTCAGACTCGAGGGATGATTTTATGACCAAGGGCTGATGAAGAATGCGATATGAAAATGACATGTAATGATATTTTTTATCATATATTTCAACTGGTAAAAAATTTTCACTTGAAAAATATCTTCATGCATATAAAATGCAGTATTAGTATATATTCGCATTCAAACATTTGCAAAATTTATTTAACTCGATGTGAGAAATTCCATAATCAACTTAGTTCTCGTTGTAGAAACTATAGAACTGAAATTATAGTCCGGTCTGAGAAATGAATCTGAAGAACTTGTGGTTATGGAAAATGTTTATGAACAGATGTCAAAGATAACAGACGTGTTATAAGGACAAAATATATAAACGATGTATTTAATTGTTCTAGCAGGAAAAAATATGGAAAGAAATAAGATATAAGTATTCAATTTTTCCGTAGAAATGATGTCTTTTCAGTGTTCCGTATATGTCGTTATTTTTTTTTCTTCACGAAACAAATAGATAGCTTTTTTTCGGATAATGGCTTTAGTTTCCCTTTATGGTTTCCATGAAATTGTAGTACAATGAAGATACTGGAGCGAGAAAGAACTTTTATTTTTTATTTTTAAGTTAAAATGTCAGAGCTTTAAAATCTCAATTGCAAAAGAAGATCTTCTTTAACAATAAGATTTTTAGGTTAAATTCGCCTGGATACATTTTATTTAAACTTGGAATCATGCAATACCAGATATACGAATACGCCCATTGATACTTCGAAGGTACAAATCAATGCTACTGAAAGTTGACTGATCTGTAAAAATGTGCTTTTATGGTGCTAACTTGAGTATCTGATGACTGATTTAATTGAAACTCCTACACAAATTGCAGTGAGAAATCAGGTTCCACGTGTAGGATTGCACATGTAAGATTTAATCTACAATTGTATGATTTTAAGATCAATATTAATTGCAAAAGAAATCAGCTTTCCAAATCATATCACTAAACATGATATTGTCAAAATATTTTGCGGCGACCTGATGCTCTGCATCAAGTTTTAACTTGTTCAGTACATGAAAACAAATGATCTTCATTTGAAGCATTATTATCCATGCAGTTCACACACAATCTATATATTCATCAAAGTCAGCTGTCATAAAAACGTGAAAGGGTAATAAATTAATTACCGAAATTCAAAATGGTACAAAAATATGACGAAATTGGCAAATACCCTTAATGATTTGAATTGTTCTTACCAAGGGCATGTATTTCAAACATTTTATCTTTCATCAAAATAAATCTTTGGTAATATTGATAGATGGATCAGTAAATGAAGTTTACATCATTTAAGAACACCCAAATCAAACGATAACCCAATTCTGCTTCATACCTCGACCTTTTGTTATATACTGACGAACATGGGCATCTGAACTCTAGGTTTTAGGACAAACGTGATGATTTTGACTTCAGCAGGAACACCACCACAAGTATTATTATTAGTATTAGTATTATTAAGTCCTGAAGAGAGTCAAAAGTATACAGGTTCTAAAAATGTGTATGGAAGTTGTTAAATAGCAAAATATTATAAGCGTGACTGCACAAAGATTTAAAACAAATACTTACATGAAGGTTTCTTTCTCTTTTTTTCTGTTTCACCATTACTTCTTTTTACACCTGTCGTAGGATGGCTGATTTCTGATTCGTTTCTAATGTATCGAAAACTCATTGTTTAAGATTTCATGTTTACGTCAAGATGTAGAACAATAATAAAAGAGGTGTTCCATTGCTTGGTTTTACCCGTTTTACTATGTGTTTATAGCGACTTTGTCTCGTTACCATTTACTCCATATCCTTTCATTATAAATGCACGGTAATATATGTGTCCAGGGACAAACTGTAAATCCACAACTTAGGTATCAACATTTCTAACCTGATTACCTATTGTATTCAAACTGTTCGTCAATGATAAATTCGTTTTAAGAACATGCAGTATTTTCTGTTTCAATTCTGCATTGTGTTATCTTTGTAGGTAAAGCAAGCATTATTGATAAATTTTTTGCCTCAATTAACATGTTCAAGTCGCTTCTTCATTTGAAAAATTGCTATATCAAAATTTTTGAAAATTTCATTCAAAACTAAGGAGTATCTCCCATCCTGCAAACCTCTGACCTTAGCTGATTTTTGGAATTTGGTATTTCTATTTAGATCATATTGGTAATTTGTTCTCTATCAGGTTTTACACATATAATGGGTTGCAATAAGGCCGTTTTCCGGCCCACCTGCAATTTTATATAATATGTTCCATTGTAACCTACAATATTTGTAAATTAAAACTGTACAATAGAATTTCAAATCGCACATGTGCAAGTCACGCGAACACTATTTTATCGATGATATTTGTTTCGTAATCTATTTCAAAATAAAAGTTAAAAACAAATTACCCTTTATGAGAAAAATGTATACCAAAATTTCACTTTTCGAGGTAAATGGAGTACTTTACCATCCAATGTACTGATATAATGTACTGATATTTCCTTGGTATAAGTATGAATTTGTGCTTGTCCGACATATTTTCATATACTTATACATGTTTTCATATACTAATACATATTTTCATATATATCAATATAAAATTGAAGCAAAATATCACGTCAGTGGGCCTCAATATAATGATTTTGTAGACTTAGACTTTTTATATGTTTTAGTACTTATTTTTGATCTTTGAATTTTTGGCCAAGAATACAATCACTGAGACATTGATTATTGCAAACTAAATATTATGCGTTTTATTTTGTATAATTAAGAATATTTGTACTAAATATTCAGAAGTTTTATCATAAATTATATCAATTTTGCAGGCACAGCCTTGAACACATTTCATTTCTCAGTTTTGAGCATGGCTTGATAATGAGCCCTAAGTGTACTATGCCTCCTGCACACATACTAGCTGCACGATCTTTAGAAAGGCATTTAACTGATTAGAACTCTTAGTTTTTTTCTGTTTTCAAAGAAGAAGCCATTCATTTCAGTTTTATTCCAGGAAAAGAATCAATTATGGAATCCCTTTTCTAACAGAAATACATATTTATCTCAGAACAAGTTTTGCATTTTGCTGCAATCAATTCAAACATATTCTCGGGTATGGGAGATAACTAAATACCGAAGTTACTGTGAATTTACTTTCTGCATATGCGCATTTCGACAACGTATGTCTCTTCAGTGCAGATAAATCTAAACGTTTGGAAGATCATAAGCTCAAAGATGTTTAAAAACTGATAGAGAACAAAAAAACCAAATATGATCTAAAAGTAAAGCCAAAATCAGCTAAGGACAGAGCTTTGCACGAGGGAGATACTCCTTAGTTTTCAACAAAATTATTATATTTTCACTGTGAAAGCCTTCCCTACCTACTATACAACTAAGCAGTAAAAACAAGGGCCTTTAAAACTAAGGATACATGTATCTGTTATATTTTTACTCCGGCAGGTGATTCTTAGACTCCTTTATTTAACAGCATCTCTGTCCAAGTGTCAGCTGTATATAGAATTATAGGCCCTCCTGTAAAAAATCGAGAAGGGAACCCGCTCTTGTAACATATCGAGAAGGTAACCCGCTCCTGTAACATATTGAGAAGGGAACTTCTCTTATTAGACCAATTTTGCAAAAGGGCAGTTACAAAATCATATCATAGAGGTTAAAATACAAAGAAATTTGAAAAAGGTGAATCAAATTTCTTTGGATTTTTTTTTACACGTGCAAACATGATTCTTAAAAGCAATAAATTATGATCCACGGCTAATTTATATTGTTTCAAATACATAAAAACACATTTTATATCGGGAAAATCCAACAAGAAAAATTTAACAAAATATATAGCATTTACTTACCAATCAGATCTGTTCAGCTTATTTGGCAAATCGCCAGGTTAGAAAAAAAGCCCTTACAAGGTCTAATTACTAGCAAAACCACATTTACTGAGAATTTTGGTGTGTATAAAGATATAATTTGAATACAGGAATCAATAAAAATTGATAAACGAAGCAGATCACATAAATGAATAGCATAAATATTTTACAAAAGGATATGGAGTAAATGAACATGAGACCATAACACATATGTTAACAACAACTCCAATAATTTTAATGGGCTGTATGGCCATTTCGGAAATTTATTCCTCATCAGCAGCACTAGAACCCAATCAAAGGAAATCCATGATTTCAAAAAATATATAAAATGCATAAAACCAAACGAAATCCGAATAATCAGTAATATCAAATATAGCTAAGGACAAAACTACGATGGAGGGAGTTAATCATTCGGTTTTGGAATTTACATAAATTTTGATAATAGTAATTGAACAAAGTGTACACTTGAGTTTTCACTTTAAAAATACATTTTTTTCATTTTTTATATGCCTTGCACGCGGAAGCAGCTTGGCATTTTGCATAAATCATTCTTATGAAATAAGTAATCTCTTATATAATTTTTAGCTTGGTTCCGAATGCAAGGCAGGGTTAAAACTCAGTTCGAATATACCCCATATCGATTATTTTTCCATAGGCTCAATGTTAATTGCCATGAAGAGGGGTATTATAAAGGAGCCAATTTCAATAGAATGAAGCAATATTTTTTTAAAAAATTCACATATGGTCAAAAACTGCAAATGCTCTAGCATTGAAATGTATTAAAGAAATTATGTTTCTACTAAATTTATTTTTTGTCAAATCAGTGGGCCGATTTAGCACCTTAATGCTACCCATCCTTTCGGTTATGGATTTCGAAATGTTTTGATTTGATCTGTACTGAAGAGTAGTAAGTTGTCGAAATGCGCATTTCAAGAAACTAAATTCACAGGTATTTTGTTTTTTTTAAACCCTTTCCTTTACAATCACCTTACTATTCTCAGATTCTGTGAAATTATAACTGTTATGTTCTATTTATAAGTTTCCATCAGTACTTTTAAGAAGATGTCCATATAGAAAATTCAGGCAGTGGCTGACACTTGACAAATTTTGTTTTTAAAAATCTCTTAGCATTTTGGAATCACAAACACCTATAATCACCAAAATTGATTTCGGTTTAATATTCACGGCAACAAATTTAGAATAATAAATTACATAGAAGGCACTAAAAATATGAATTAAGGGAGTTAACTCCTTGATTTTGTACACAATTTAGTTGCTTTGTTAAGGAATTTAAACATGATATTTTGAGCCATCTATGGTAGCCATGGAAAATTGTCTTTTTGTTTAGGCATTTGTAAAGGTTCAGCTTTGAAATGGAATTAAAAACTCAGCATAATACAGGATCTGCCTGATTTCTTCATGGACAACCTCTTAAATGCAAACATATGAAGCATCGTTGCATTTTATATAACGAGGAAAAATTGTCCGAAATCGATGTATCAAAATGATAGGAAGTAGGCCTAGGTGATGTTCTCGTGGTATTGGTGGTTGCTCAGCGCAAGCATACTGTTGGGTCATGATTGAGTCAAAAATATCTACAACAGATTCTTTTAGTATTTGTGGCTCATCTACTGCACTGTTTTGTGCATCACGGACACTATGAATTTTGCTTTTGAGCTTAGTGCATAGACTAAATCTCATCTCATGGGGAGAATATTTTTTGAAAGTCTATGACCACTAAAAACTTTAATTTTTATGTAGACTTTCCTTTTCTCTAATAGTACATGTAATAGCGAGGTTGCCTAGATTTGAATAGCGAGGTTTCCTAGATTTGAATCCATCTTTGTGATGTTTTCTTGATTTTATTTCCTAGATTTTAATAGCGAGGTTTCCTAGATTTGAATCCATCTTTGTGATGTTTTCTTGATTTTATTTTTATTTATGTTACTTTTTGACACATTTTTCCATTGGTTGTACTTTACAGAAAATTGGTCTTATTCATTCTCATCAGCTTCTGTTACTTAAGACTGATCCATTTTTTTTCTTCATTTTTTATTATAAGTTCCATAACCGATCATTAAAGTCTTTCTTGATTATCCCTAATGTTTGGCATGCAGACAAATCTAATAATCTCTTAAGCCGACAGAAGAGTGAAGGCCAGATAGTCTTTTTGCCAGTTTGTTAAGACTTTTTTTCAAGGTTGTAATCTTCGATGCATACTTAAACAAGCCTGCAAGTAAAATAGATATTTTTTAATAATTTTTGGAAGTTATTTTTAAATGTACTTTATGCTGAATGTCGGGTATTCATGTCCAAAATTTTTATGTATAGTAATTAAGCGAGAACCGAACCGTAAGTCAAAAGAACGAACAATTCATGGACAAAGGCAACTTCGGAAACACTAAGAATCAAGGACACCACTTGATTACAGGACAAAAAAGAAAAATGAAGACACACATATAGATGAACAACACGGACCAAATAAAATCATGGGTGAAATCAGGTGTACCGGTAGAGTAAGCATCTCCTGCTTCTTATAAGACACCCACCGTGTTGAACATGTCAACTCTGGTAGTAAAGTCAAATCCGATGGAGGAAAAACAAACTTTAGTTGTAGAGGGAAAGATCTGTTGTCATCTGGGAAACAGATATCCCGTAACGATCCACAAGATTGTGATGTCGGCCGTAAAACTTCTGTAGTGATGACTTTAAGTTTTCGGTAATGTACCCTTGCTTAAGTAGTCTACTTGTAAGCAACTGAGCTCTATCAAGGAAGTTACTGTAACGACCACAAGTCCTTGTGTAGTGAAGGAGTTGTGAGATGTAAACTCCATATGCTGGTGATTTTGGAATGTTGCCACAAAGAAAAGGGAAGTTGACTATTAGAAAAGTGAAGTCATCGCGTTTGTCATGTACCTCTGTTGTAAATTTCAAGATGAAGGTCACGGAACGAGGCCGATGTGGAAGTATCCGTAGTATCCTTAATTTCAAGCACTTTTGGATAAATAAGATGAAGAAAATCACCAAAGCAAGAGTTGTTTAGTGATAAAATATCATCTATATAACGGAAGCTGTAATTAAAGGACTGGGCCAGTTTTTGTATTTATTTTGAAGAAGCCCTTCAATGAATTCTGCCTCATAAGAGTGGAGAAACAGATCGGCTAAATGAGGTGCACAGTTTGTGCCTATTGGAATTCCGATGGTCTGTTGAAAAACAAATCCTCCAAACTGGACAAATATATTGTCAATCAGAAACTCTACCATTTTAATCACTTCTTCCTCCGTGTATTTTTTCTGTGATTCTGAGTCGTATTTCAGAAAGTATGCTTGTTCTCTGCCTATTCGCCGTTCTTACGGGAGAAACATCTATGAATTATATCTTTCAGTCGAGATTTCCGTTGTTCAGTAGGAATGGCAGTATAAAGTGTGGAGAAGTCAAAAGTTTTAATGCTAAAACAATGCAATAATGATCTTGAGTTTAGGATATCAAGTAGATCTTTATAGTTTTTTAATATCCACATTTCATTTGCATTTGGGATCTTATAAAATAGTCTCTTTTGTTGGACATATATCTTGAATTTTCTGCAGGAAAGTTCCTAACGTTTTCATTCATTTTTTATTGAAAAATTGTTTATTTTTGTTCTAAACAACGGCAGTAGAATACCGAAGGAACAAAGCACAAGATTACATATATCAAAGTCCAGAGACTAGGCAAAAGCAAGAAAACCAGAAGACGGAAGACCAAAGACACCACATGCCCACAAAACACACGAACATTACATATACAACACAAAAAACTAAAGCAATAACAGTGTGAACTCTCCAAAAACAGAGTGAAATCAGGTGCTCCGGAAGGGTAAGCATGTCCTGCTCTGTATACAGCACGCGTCACACGGTCAGCGAGGCAAATGTTTTGAAAGATCTGTTTGGTAGAGATTAGTTATTGTCATTTTCAAACCCTGAGAAAAAACCAATTAAAAACCATGGTACATGTAACTTCTCTAACCCTCAAACAGTACCAAGGTAAAATTTTTAAAAGCTTTTGCAATCACGTTAGTATTCAACACATGGACAAGGACAGATCGGTACCACAAACATCACTGACAAAGAAAAAACTAAAATTTAACAAGACAACACAAACAACTAAAGCACTGACAGTGTGAACTCCCATAAAAACCGAAAGCGACATCGGGTGGTCCGGAAGGTTAAGCATGTCCTGCTCTGTATACAGCACCCATCACACTGTCAGTGGGTCAATCCAGGGTAAAGTCAAAACCGGTAATGTCAAATCTGAGAAGAAGTGAATCTAGCTGAAAATGTCAGTTTTCATTTGTGACACTGACATTTCATATCCTCTATGATGTCGTGGTGACGGCCATAGAATTTCTGAAGGGACGAAAGTAACAACGGCTGAACATATCCCTGACTCAGCAGTTTTTATGACAGTGCTTTTGCTCTTTTCACAAGTCACTGTATGTCACTGTATGTACTGCACGCTCTACAGTAACGAATTAATTGTGAAACATACACTCATGCAGGGGATGTAGGTATATTGCTGCAGAGAAAGGGAAAGTTCACAATTGGGAAGTCAAAATAATCACGTTTGTCATATTATCTAGATTTCAGACGTCCATGTCCCTCAATGTATAACAAAAGGTCAATGCATGAAGCAAAACCAGGTGTATCGGTTGTCTCTTTAATTTCAAGTTCATTAGGGTAGATGCGATGTAAATATTCTTTAAATCTTGGGTTATTAAGAGATAGTACATCGTCTATTTATCTGAAGCTGAAATTAAAAGTCTGGGCTAGTTGTTTTTGCTTCTGTTGTATCAGCCCTTGTAAAAACTTTGCTTCATACGAAAAAAGGAAAAGGTCAGCTAAAAGTGGCGCACAGCTCGTGCCCATAGGAATCCCTATTGTCTGTTTAAAACACCGCCTCCACATTCAACAAAAATGTTGTCGATCAAAAATTCAAGCATCTTAATCACGTCATTTTCTAAATAATTGTTGATGGATCTCCCTCGCTTGTATTCTTTTAGCACTTTCTTTGAGATCAAAACTTCTCTATCAGCTTCTGAAAAAAAACAAGTCTCTTCTTAATTACCTCTTGAACTTTCTCTGGACGTTGATTAATTTTGTGTGCCTGGATGGACCTAAATTGGCTAGAATTTAGCTTATGATTATTTGTATTCAAAATGTAATACCAGACTTAATGAATAAGATATCTTTCAAACATACAGCCATGAAGCAAAACAGAACACAGTAAAAAATAACATTTTAAGATTTAAACATTTCTTTTGGTTAACCATTGAAAAAATCTAACTAAGGCAAAATTATCAATATTTCTTGTACTTGAACAACAATTGAAATTTTAATACTTGATAAGCACTAACAAATATGAAAATAGATACATTATATAAAAAATATAAATTATAGAAGAATGGTTAGTTAAACTGGTGTGCGTCAGAAGTCAAAATGATGAAATCCTGACATGAGACATGAGTTATCTCAACTGCACCTCAAAAGTTTACAGTTGATAGAATTTACTTGTTTTTAAAGCTCTGAAGTATTTTTCTTCCTCAATTTAATTTAACTAGATTCAAAATACATCTTACACAAAATGGCAACTTTTCCTGTGATACTTCTAACAAAATACTTTTTTCTCACAAAGTTTGAAGCATTTCATTGTTGCTAGAAATAGAATAATATACAACGATTTTTTTTCAAATGTTTCGAGCAAAACATTAATCATTTAAAGTTCTGAAGTATTTTTCTTCTACAATTAAATTTCCATAACTATATTCAAAATACATCTTACTCAAAATGGGAACTTCTGAAAACACAAAGTTTCAAGCGTTTCATTGTTACTGGAAATAGAATAATATACAACATTTTTTTTTCAAACATAGGCAATTAATGTTTCGAGCGAAACATTAATCAGACATGAGCCAACTGTTTGTACACTGGTCTTAGTCTCAATTGCTCAATTCGTTTTATTCCAATAAAATCTATATCGTTTCCTTGGGAAAAATTTAAAGCTTCATTTGATAAGTTGATCATGTAAAATAATTACTGTTATGGTCATTTTGAGTTCTGATGTGACTGTCAATTTACAATTTCCTTTACTTTCTAAAACACTCCTTCACAGAACAATGTTAATGAAATAACTAAATATCAATATGATGAAATTTGGTGATAAGCTTTGTTTTTTAGATCAGAAAGAAGAAAACTAAATGGAAAACATTTATTTAGAGATTAACATGATACGTGGAAGATCCAGAGATAACAGGTCAGTCCGATCATTGTGACCGTTTAATGGACTTTCTAATAATTGGTATTGATAATTTGATTTATTTGCATCAATCTTTCAAGTTTCATATATCTTCGTTGGTTCATTAATTTAAAAAATGACTCGTGAATACTTTCAATTCTTATTCAATTTCTATGCATGAAAACCACAAAAACTTAATTTGTCAATCATATAAATAGCATGTGAAGAAGTTTTGCTTGAAAATGGAGATCTATTGAAATTCTTGCCGATTCACAGCAGTGTGGATCAAAAGTAAACTGCATTTTTTGTTGGCAATTAAAATCTCACTTCCATATTTGTTTATATTTTTGGACATTCTTCGCCTGGAGATTTCTGGGGAGGGTCTGTTTTGAATTTTTGTGGTTTAATTTACATGCAAATTAATAAATAGATATTCTGTTGAGAATCAAGTTTTTATCGTATTAACTCAGTAAAGTTTTATAAGAAAGTGAAGTTGTTAAAAGTTTCTAAAACAAGACCTCTTACGATACTAACTAGCTTCCGTATAAAATGAAAAATACATTTATATGATATTTGGATTGTCAATGAACGTCAGAATGGCAAGGTAACAATTTGACAAATAACATTTTTATCAATACTGTATTACTGAGACCTGTCTAAAATCTAAAATTGTTTTTTAATGTTTACCAATTATTTCATTAGATAGCGTACATTATATTTCCATCTTGTATTTTTTTTATTTTTAATACTGATATCAGTATGAGTCCTATAAATATGACGTAAAAGTTAAATTTTACGTCATTGCTATTGCTTTATCAATTATAACTAATACTCGTTTCTCTTTTATGGCTGATTCGAGTTTTGATGTGTTTAGTGAACTACTAAGCGACTCATTTGAACTAATGTTACGTTTGGTATTATAGTTACTGTAACATATTAACATTTAACCAATATTGTGCTGTTCTCTGGACTCTTGAGCTATTATTTTTGCCTGTGATTTTAATTAAGTCTAATCTTTTTACTATATTTTTTTTCTATCTATTGGGGTGAGTTGGTTTCTATAGACACTTATTTTGGTTGCATTCATATCTTTGAATAAACAAAATAGGACAGCTTAGACAAAACCAGGATAAAAAATATATTTCATATTATTTGTCCCATATGGTTTCCAATAAAATAAACGTCATAACATATTGGAAAAGAAACTACCTTAATTGATGCATCCTAAATTTGTATCCTTTTCATCAAATATAACTCTCAAATGTGATTTTATGGAGAGAAGATTTTTATCGCGAATGAAATAAAAACCATAATTAATATTGTAATAAAAAAGCTATCGAATATGATTGACACAAACATTGTGAAATAAAAGAGTTTAAAACAATATAAAACGTTTTGGTTAGATAACAAAATTACTTTTAGATAACATCAAAGGCGACAGTTTCCAGTCTTTCAGTCTGCAGTCTTTCATGCAAAGGATATATAAACACAAAATAAAGCATCATACACTATACATATAGATCGCAATATGCTTCAAAAGTGTATGGCGATATGGCGTAATGAAAAATTAAAAACAAATCCGAGGAATATAGCAGATTAACGCAATTATTGATATTCTCCATCTAAAAATCAACATAAGAAATTCAAGAATATGCAACGTGCATATCTAAATTGTTAGGGAAGAACATTAGATATTGATATTAGAGCTGACATCGATAAGGCAGAAGAGAATGGGTGAGCTGATACCGTAATGGGAACTTGGTACTAGATAAAGAGGAGGTGTTCGGAAGCAATCAAATGATATCAGTCTTTTACAGCAGACTAGGCTCCTTGAGCTAGGTGGCAGTTTAGCGGCGAGCACTCCTTGACCAATCTTTCAAAATTACGTTTCGTCCCTCTTTTTCCTTCAAGATTGTGGTCATTGAGTTAGTATGCTATCTGTTTTGGGTTTTATTTGTATGTTTATTATACTATAGGAAAACGGGACAGAGAAAGGGGAGGTTTGGGTGCCCATAAACCGGTTTAACCCTACCGCTGACTATTGCTAGTGCCGGTACCAAGTCCGGCTGTCCCGAGTTCCTATCGTTGTTTACGTTTGTCTTTTGTATTTTTATTGTGGGTTTTTTCTTGTGCAGTTGCTTGTTACTTTGTTTCATGTGACTATGTTTTTCGGCAATTGTAGGTGTTTCCTGTTATCTTTTTTATTCGATTTTAGTATCAATTTCCGATGATGTTCCTCTCAACACAAAATCAAATTCAAGAAGTCCCCTCCCATATGTTAGGCATAATTCATTGATATCTGCAAAAGCTAAACACTTCGCCAGATTAGAAACACTGTCATGAGTCAATTGAAAAAAAAAACACCAAATAACATGTATATTATCTTACCGAAAAATCGGCGAGTGCTGAACAATATAACTCAAATGTGATTTATTGGTACTGTATGTAAAACTGAAGATGTGGAAATTCATATAAGAAGAGAACAAAGCTATTTTCTTTGATTTTTTTTTATATTTGCATACTTATTTCTGCATATTTCATCGCTTCGCCCCAATTTCTGTTTATTGAAGATGTGGAATTAACTGTTGATTAAATTGAGTTTTTCGTAGATCAAACTACAATGAAATAATTGATATGATTTTATTGACCGTATTCGCACAAAGAAATTCGTTCAAAATTTAAAAAAAAATCATGTTTTCCATTTTTGTTCTTGATGTGTAATTTTACTGTACTGCCATACTGTATTTATAAATTATAACTATTTTGTATCTATTTGAATACTACCGGAAACTACTCATGGACACAGACATGCTATGGAGATACTACAAACGCTATATATGGTAATGTCAACTGCCGTTTAATATATAATGTTTCCGGACAATTACAATGTATTCAAAATTAAAAGAAATTTGTGAGGGAGCTAATCTGTAAGAAAGGCGATATTTGTATCAAAATTATCTGTCATTTCAATCTTTTTGATTAGTTTTAGATATTTCACCTCGTTTAATACAAAAAAAACACGCCTAGATCTATTCAGTTTTGGATCACAACATAATACCAATTGTTTCAGTCAAGACTACCATTATAAGAGGACTGCATTCTTTCATTCACCATTCACAGAAGACTTCGCATTATAGACCATACAAAACTGAGAATTATTATAGTTAGCATTCGTTCGAGAGTAGACCATGCTCTTATGTAAAATATGACTCCCATGTAACTTGTTTTGTTTGTTTATTAATCACTTATTGTTATAAGTGCTTTACATGTATCTCTGTAAATTGAAGTTTGCTTCAGACAAGCACGGGAAGTATTTAATGGTGTCGTAAAGGTGTTTGCTTATTTATCGGGGAAAAAAATCGAATCAATGGTATGTTTCTTAGAAAAATGAAAAAGAAGTAAAAGTTGAGGAAAACCTCGATACGTTTGAAGCGTTTTAAACTAGACACCCTCTATTTTTTCCATATGTTTATCAATTAAAAAATGAAAAATATACCACAAAGTTTTGTCAGTAAGCTCTTATGTTGCAATTTAGTTAGCATGTAAATTGAGTTAACTTTAATCAATTGCTATGATTTCAAATGGTACTGTTTTTACACCATCTAGCGCTATGTATGGTGATAATGTGACATTTCAATAACAATATTAAATATAAACAGTTAATTTTATGTTTTTCACGATCTCGCATTCATGAAATGAAATATCTTGGATGTAACATTGCTGGATTCCGCTCAAATCGGTGCAACGGGTCATCTTGGCCTTACTATAGGGTATTAGCAAAGCTCATTGTTGAAGGCCTCATGGTGACTTCAAGATGAAAAACAACAATAAAAGCTTTCTTCCATTGCTTGTTTTTAATATGTATTTGTATTGGTTTTGTCTCATTAGCATTTACCCCTTCATTGATTATATTATTATAAGTTGAAAAATTGAGCATACAATTTCCATAAAAAAATTCACATGATTAAATGGTCATCCATGTGCGAATTAAATTATGAACTGTAATATTAATATTTTTTTATCTTTTGTTTGTAATTGTGCAGAATTTAACTAAAGTTTCAAATCATATTTAAATGTGAAATTTTTGGAGTATGTCTTTGTTCTTTTTCATGTCAGACTGACATACTGAAGTATTCCCTTACAAAATATTTTTAAACCAGAGGCTCCCAGGAGCCTGTATCGCTCACCTGGCTTTCAGTTGCCATAATCAAGCTAACGCTGTAAGTTATACAGTTGATATTCAGTCTCTCAAACTTTGGTAGCTAGGACACCACCAATATCTTGAACTGTATATAAAGTCTTATCATGTTTTACTATATTTCTTTGTTGGTCTTTTTTGACAAAAAAGTTCTTGCTAAGGATCACTTTCGACACCAGTTTTGAAGTCGAGACATCATTTTGTAAATGGCGGTCAACGAACAATTTTCAACGTTGGTTTTAAAGTTGCAACAACATCTATTTGGAAACTAAATTTCATTGAAATTGGACAATGTTGAATCTTCCCGCCTTTTTTGGCAGTCATTTTGAAAATGGCCGTCAGCAAACAATTTTCAACATAAGTTTTGAAGTTGCGAATTTAACACCTATTTGGAAACCAAATTTCATTGAAATCCGACAATATTGAATTTTCCCGCCTTTTTGGCAGCCATTTTGAAAATGGCGGTCAACAAACAATTTTAAACTCCAGTTTTGAAATCCACACAGCATGGCAAACATTTGTCAATTTACACTTAATCTTCATCTC
This sequence comes from Modiolus philippinarum, assembly GCA_002080025.1. Lineage (NCBI taxonomy): Eukaryota > Metazoa > Mollusca > Bivalvia > Mytilida > Modiolidae > Modiolus > Modiolus philippinarum. The sequence goes on from MJUU01018636.1 coordinate 26,428, forward strand.
CTATAGTTTTGGAAATAAAAGACGAAAAATATGAAAATTTTGAAGTTTCCGTGAAAAAGGGCAATAACTCCTACAAGAGATTTTGGAATTTCTTCAAAATTTCAGAGTTTGTAGATCTTGATATGCTTAACCTTTTTGCAATATATACTTGACCTCTATCTGTTACACTTTTTTGAAATAAAAAATAAAAAATGCACAAATTTTGAAAATTTTACGGAAAAAGGGCAATACCTCCAAGACAGGTCTTCGGATTTTCTTCAAAATTGCAGGGCAGGTAGATCTTGCTATGCTGATCACTTTTATTCCGTCAGATTTTTAATATCTATAACGGTCTCTGAGTTATTTGCAAAAAACAGCATGTTATCCCTATGTTCTTTTTTAGTAACAGCAGCCATGTTGTTTGGTCTTCGGACTAATCGAACACAATTTTCAAACCCTGGTGATGCTTCAGGCCAAGTTTGATTACAATTGGCACGGCAGTTTCAGAGGAGAAGATTTTTAAAATTGTTGACGGACGACGGACGGACGGACGACAGACGCAAAGTGATGGCAAAAGCTCACATGGCCTTTTAGGCCAGGTGAGCTAAAAAAGGAAAAAGTTCGACAGTATCGTTTATCGGATCAAAGTAAAAAAAAACAACAAAGCAATGATAATAATGATACTTAAATTGCATTATTTCAAAAAGATGATGTTTTTACTTGAAATGTTAATATATAGGGCAAGTAACATTTAAGATCATGCGTTTGGATGAGCTTGAAAAGAAAAAAAGTTATTGCGTTTGTAGAAACATAAGTATGACCATTGTTGTGGGCCAATATACAAACTTGAATTGTTTAAAATAATTAGAAACAGAATCCTAGTAGTATAGATTCTATCCCTAGTCAAGTGAGTGGTGTTATCAAGATGTTACCAAGTAGTTTGTCAACTTTTTTATATGAGTATGCTACTCTTCCTTATACTTTGGTTTACACTATATGGCAGATAATACCGAGGGAAGCAGCCGAAGAAAAATTTCGAATTTTGAAGTTACTGTAAATCTATTTCTGCAGATGGCCATTTTGACAACTAAAGCAATTCAAACTTTTTTAAGGTAACACAATTGTATTCACAAGAACAAACAAAGAGAAGACAAAGAAACACCATTGGGTACAATTAAATGCCACAAAACCATGAAGAACTTATAGTGGGAACCCTGGCAACGAAACTTGGAATACTTATTTTTCTAAACGAAAATTGACAAAGTGAGGATAACAGTAAACGCCTACAATGCCCGAAAATTAAAATCACCTGCCACAATCCACAAGGGAATAGGGTCTGTAAGTCTCGTCATGTGACACCGAGAAATCACGATAAAATTGCAATTTGAAAACGTTGCCCGCCAAAATATGACGTTGCAGCATTATGACGTCCTAATTTTGTGCTTGAAACGTCATATGTTGTTGTTAAAAATGTAACTTCCGGGTACAAATTTTGTACCCGGAAGTTCCAAAATTGAACGAGACTTACAGACCCTATTGCAATAAGAAAGAAACATGACAGACCAGAGACAAACATAAATAACAATAGGAACTCTGGTTGGCGGAAAGTTTTACCAGCACTAACAAAAAAGCTAGCGTAGGGATCAACCCGCTTATTGGTATTCAAACCTCCCCTTTCTCTATCCCGTTTCCCTTATGTAAAATAAACCTACGAATAAATCCCAATACATGTACATAGTACACTACTAGTTCTAAGACCACTATTTTGAAAAGAATATGACAAAACGTAATTATAGCCAAAGTATGTTGACTGCTAAACTGCCGACTAGCTCAAGGAACCTAGTCTGTTGGTAAAACACTGTCAAACTACGAAACAAAAGTGAGACTCAAAGCTTCACTGAGTGGCTTGGTAAGGGGTATTAATGATTTTTTTTTTTTTTTTTTAATATCAGTTTTCGTGTAAAATCGTCAGGTTTCTGTATTCCAAATAAAATTTAACGGATTTTTATCCCGTCGATATCCACTATTACGTGAAAAATGTAAGTTACGACCAAATTTTTCTAGATTTTTTAATCAGTTTCGGTCATTTTTTTAAAACATCTCAATAAAATTGAGGATGATTAATGCCCTTTGTAAAAAGCTGTTTGTGAATATTTATGGATTTCCAAATGTTTCGGTTTGATCTGCACTGAGGAGACATAAGTTGTCGAAATTGTATATACAAAAACAAAATTTCCAGTTACTCCGACCGGTATTTCATTAATTATATATTTTAACGAAATATTATTATGGATGATACCCTACCATGATGCGTCTGAGACATCTAACTTAGAACTTAGAGCGACTCGAAACAATCGTGTGTAATGTGTAATAGAAGTCAACGAAATATTAGGCTTAAGGTAAGGCTTTTGGACCAAATATTTGATCTTTTGGAATTTTGACAAAAGATAAAGTTCTCTATAAAAAAAAATAAAGAAAGTGTGGTGTCTCTTTAAACAAACATAAAAGTTGTTCGTGAGAGAATTTCTCATATCGATATAGTATCATACTTTTTATTTTTTGCATTTGTTCTTTTTGTAATTTAAAAAAGTTATTCTGATCACTTGTTTATAATGCCCACATCTCATTATTTTGAAATGCCAAGATTTCTTACAATCGACATGAAGTGCCTTGTGTTCGTCTATATGTTGTAGTCGTCTACTAGCTAGGAAGCTAGTGCCTTTGTCAGGCAACGGATGACAGAGATTATAAGAACAAATTACCAGCCAAATTTTTGCTTGTTGACGACCCGGCATCCATAGATCAACTGGGAAAAAGACATAGATGTAGCGTTGATCAAAACTGAGTAAAGAATTCAGCTCAAATCGGTGCTAGAAGTCGTCATGGACTTTCTAGGAGGTATGAGCAAAGCTCATTGTTGAAGGCCTCATGCTAAGTCAAAGATGAAGAACAAAAATTAAAGTGTTGTTCCTTTGCTTGTTTCTACCATTTATTTGTAAAGGTTTTGTCTCATGTGCATTTACCTCATATCCTTTCTGTTTTTATTGGGTATTTCATTAATCAAGGAAACCTAAATGTCAATGTATTTTCCGAGTTAGTACGCAAATTTCCTATCCATTTAGTTATTTTTGTTCTTTGTCGTATTTCATACATCTTTCTGCCTATATTCCTTTTGTTTTATGTTTTATGGCATGTCTCGTGCGTTCAAACTTCTATCAGCATTTTTAAAAGTTGGAACGTACATGTTTACATATTTATTTGTATTGCCCTGACACTTTTTTGACTCTTTTGTCTGGTTTCTGTACCCCATTTATTTTGGCAAGATTACATGGAATAGTTCCCCTTCGGCTTAAAACTTCAGCATTTAGTTGAATATACTACATCTGAACTCTAAGGATCAGTACCTTGTTGTGTTAAAATAAAGTGCACCACAGCTTGAAAATTTACACAACAACTCTAAGAATAACTGATGTTGCTAGATTGTAACGCCTGTGCAGATTGCAATTCTTGACAAATCAAGTTCTCCAACAACAAGTGTGGCGAATTACATGAATCGGAAGTCATGACATACTACCAGAAACCATTATTACCCATAAATCATTTGTAAATGTTTATTGCAAATATACCTACGAAACTAAAACAATCACTTAGATTGTCAAAAAGCAATCTATTTCCGTTCTGAATGTCAATCGTAGACGCTTGTTGCATGATCGTCACCATTAAATGACTTTCGGTGGCCTAAAAAAGACATTAATAATGGCAGGATGAATTTATAGCAGCCTGTAGAATAATTAAACAGTAATTATTGTTCATTTCCATTTATTGCTCTTTATTGATCATATGTTCTTTCACCAAATTGGCAGAATTAAGACCCATTATACTAAACGAATGATGTGATTTCTTGCTGAAACATAAATTTTCATATGATAAAATACAAATATTATTCAATACCTCATTCGTCATATTTCTGTTACGTCACTAAAAAATTCCTGTTTTTTTACGTATTCCAAACTTACAAGAACTTGCATATGTCAGTAAAACTAGTGGAACGGTCTTTTACGAAGCACAAATCTTCTTATTCAATCCTTTTCCATTTGTGGTTTTTCTCTACTTTGAGAGAGCGTGTGCGGAAAAATTAACGACTGAATTATTTGGGATCCTGTTTACCAAATCCTATTTTTATGTTAATGCTTGGAACTTATGCACTTATGCATCAAGCAAAGTAATCTGGTTTCGACAAAAGAAAACCTGGCAATTATTCTTTTTATTCTTGTTCTTCATCTTGAAGTCACCATGATGCCTTCAACAGTTAGCTTAGCACATACACCATGGTTAGTTCAAGACGGCCCCTAGTATAGGATTCACGGAGAGGAGTTCATTTCTATTTGTCGGACAATGTCACATCCGTGTCCTATTCAGCCAATAGATAGTGAAGACTATATATAGCCATATAACCACGTTGGAAGTGCCTTTATATTTAAGGTTTCCTTATCCAAAGCGAATACCAAGGCAATAACGTAGAAGAATGGATAGTCTACAATAAAAATAGAAAAACACTTATTAAGAGGCAACGCAGATGGGAAGAACAGATAAAACAGATAGAACAAAAGAAACAAAAGTAAACAAAACTTACATGTTTTATGTACTTCATTGTAAGGGTACTCGTCTTGATAAGCTGGACTTTTTTACTGTGAGTCTTTTTGTGTATTTATTTTTTAGCCATTCACCAC
>MJUU01018639.1:0-13965 GCA_002080025.1 Modiolus philippinarum
TAAAGAAAAATATTAACGGACAAAAAAAGGAAATTCCTTTAGTTTTGTTAACAAAATATAACCCCTGCTTAAAAAGGCTAAGAAAACACATAATAAAACATTGGCACATTTTAACACAAGAAGAGGTCTGCAGTAAGATTTTCTGCAAACAACCAACTATTGCATATAAGAGGCACAAGAATTTAGCAGATCTGCTGACATCAACTAAAATAAAAAATTGATTAACAAATTAATATAGGACAATCCCTGAAGATGGCAGGCCTATATTAAACCCATAGTCTAATCATAATTTTATATAATACAAAAACTGCCGAAACACTAAATTAGTGTAGGATTGATGCAAACAATAAATGTATATATATCTGATAATTTGAAGAAAATTGCTTCTTTGGTGATATTATGGTATTAGAATGAAATATTTTCATTCTTTTATTTGAATATACGATACCTATAGTTTATACTTTTATTGTTGACTTTGTTTACGCAAGGGTGTTCGAAGACGTGGATGTTGGGTTCCAATCCACTTATAATGATAGCCATAGAATCTCGAGGGATGAAATTGACAAAGGTTAAACAAATCCCTGATTGACCAGTGTATTTAATCTGTTAAAAAAATCACTATACAAACTACACGCTCGACAGTAACAAATCAAATGTGAAATGTACACTCCATAGGCTGGAGAAAGGGAAAGTTCACAATTGTGAAATTTAAAACATCACGCTTGTCATATAGCTTAGATTTCAAACGTCCATCTTCGTCAATGTATATCAAAAGATCTTAGTACGAAACTGAAGTAGGTGTATCAGGTTTTTCTTTATTCTGATGTAAATATTCATTAAATTTAGGATTATTCAGAAAAAGTACATCGTCTATGTAGCGGAAGCCGAAATTAAAGGACTGGGCTAAATGCTTTTGTTTTTTCTGTGTTAGCCCTTGTAAAAACTTGGCATCGTACGAGTAAAGGTCAGCTAAAAGTGTCACACAGTTAGTTTCCATAGGAATCCCTATTGTCTGTTGGAAAAGACGACCTCCAAATTCGACAAAAAAATTGTGGATCAAAAATTCTAACATTTTGATAAAGTCAGTCTTGGTGTACTTCTTAGTTGTTCTTAACAAAATATGTCTTGTCTTTCCCTACCACTAAATAGGTGTATCTGCGTACTCCATTTTAATTGCAGAAACATTGATGTATTAAATCTGCATTTACTGTTTCAATTTATTGTGTGGCAGGGTTGTATAAAGAGCAGAAAAGTCCATAAGGCAGAATCCATGAGGTAAAATCACGTGACCACGCCCCTTTTTCGTGAATTACTTCCCTTTATTAAAGTTTAACTTCTAAAGTACATCTCAGTTTTCCGGATTATTTTCATACCAACCCAGTCTTTTTTCTAAAAGTACTGTATTACTGTTATCTTCCGTGGTGAAAAGTTTTTGTTGTGGGAATTTTAAAACATAGAAATTGTGGTTAAAAGCCGTCTGTAGAAGGATTTCCCGTCGCTGGAAGGCTTGGAATTACACATTTTCAATTTAATTTGGCCGCGAATTTTCTTGAGTAAGTTTAAAAAGGACAATTGTTTATGAATCTATGCGAGTTATATTTCACAGTCATATGCGGACAAATTTGCTACATATTTATCTTTGATGTGTATTTTTCTGTCAAAGATAGCTTAATCGGCAGTTTTACTATGGCTTCTACAGACAAAATATCATGATCCCGCTTCGAATTTCAAACTTAATTGGCCGAAAATTTTCACTATTACGGTTAAGAATTTATATATAGAATAGACGTAAACAATGTGTAGAATCTTGCTAGATGCGGACAAATTTGTTCTGAAGTGTATTATTAGATAATTTTGCAAAATTTCAATATCTCCCCTATGCATTTCATCTAAACATGGCCGACAATCAAGAGTTACAAGATGGCTGCTATGCAAATTAGTAAAGTACCCCTGATTCTGCCATATGCAAAAGTTTGAATGCTATGGCAGTGGGTACCACTGGTTGAGGATAGCTGTTCAAGGAGATCTTTGGAATTTTTTAGAATCAACATTTGAATCCACATTTGAAAAGAATCAGATAAAGAGATTTTTTTTTCGGATTAGTTTGAAAAGCTTTCAAATTAAGGAAAAGGTATATTGTGACATCTCTGTGTCAACTGAGAAAACTTCTTTTGTGGCTCTTATTTGATCAAAAAATAAATGCTTCACATCTGGAGGTTCTGGTAGCATTCACGCCTGTCTCTTTGGACAAATAAATACTGACATGTCTCTTCATTGCAACAAACTATCATTTAAAACAAATTGTGTCATTATAAACGAGAAACCAGATGTGTCTTTTTCGTCTTCGTCATCAGTTTTAGTTTTTGTTAAAAATATGAAATCAAAAGAATGAACAAGTTTTTTCACGGTCTTCTACAACAATTTTAAGCCAGAATATTCAATTTTACATGCAAAGTTGCAGTTAGACTTAAGTGCGATTTGACGAGAACAGAGTGTTATCGCCGCACTTTCGAATGATTGTTGTTGTTGATAATGTTGTTGGCCTCGTCCGTCTGTCTGTCTGAATTTGAATATAGTATAGAATTGTTGCGTGTGTGCTGAAAATGCAAAATAAGCTGTTCAATTTTTCTATATTGTCTTGGTGCAAACAAGAGAACATAAGATGGCGTTTTTATCATACGTGGCATGCGACGCGATCTCCTGCTACAATTTTGGATGTAGGGATTTAATGTTGTTGTAGAATTGTTACACAAAGTCTATAAATGTAAGCTCTAAGATTGTTTAGATTAATCTTAATTCCAACAAGAGGCCCCAAAATTTCTATTTGATGAGAGCCCCAAAATGTGGATTTTGACACATATAGGATGCGACGCAAACTCCTCCTACATTTTTGACTTCAGAGATTTAATGTTGTTGCAGAATTGTTGCATAGTATCTGTAGAAGCTCAATAAGCTTTCGAAATGTTGATTCGATTCCATCTTATATCATAGAAATGTCAGACTCTTATATTTTTTGAAATTTTAGCATTTAATCTTCTAATTTGGCCAGTGTTTTGAAAAAAAAACAAATATCAGAATACTTAGAATTCTGAAATATGATTCCATTTCGTGTTACTATCTTGAAAGTCTCAAAGATCGCTTATTTTTTTAAACTATACCTAGAAACCATACTTTAAGAATTTGTTTTGATTAGGACAATAATTTTCGCCGGTTGAATTTCAAAAATATGTAATTCCAATTTTGCTAATTGTCATGAAAGCGTCAAAGACCACTTTTTTATATTAAATTCTCCATTTAAACCATAGCTAAAAAATTTGTTACAATTAGAACAAATATTTTCACCAATTCGATTTCAAAAATACTTGATTTTGTGTTTGGTAAATTTCCCGAAAGTCTCCAAGACCACACATTTTTTTTTTGTAATTCTCCCTAACGACTATATATTCTTGAATTCAAAAATATAAAAATAATAGTTGTGCAATGGCCACAAATTTACGTAAATAACCAAAGTAAAAATGGTAGGGTGAGCCATAATTAAAAAGTACAATTAAAACAAATATACAAACTAAAAAAACAGCTCAAAATATCATAATTGGGTGGAAAGAAGAGTGTGCCCAACGTTTCGGCCAGTACGGCCTTCTTCTAGGGGCACCCGGGACAGAAAATCGCAAAATGATGTGAAGGATTAAAGGGATATTTACTACAAACTGACCTAAAACAGAAATTACCTGTAAAAATCATGCTTAATCTTGAACATAATCAAAAAAGAAAATAAAACATTTGTATTATGTTCTGCACGTCCATGTAATTTCAAATAAAGAAGTAAAATCATAAAATGTGCATTTTTTTTAACATTCATGTCAAAGGGTCGAACAGTGGATATTTTTTTTGTTCAAGGAACTTTCGTTGTTTCTCAATGGCACTAGTCTGTAAAAAGACAGTTACATGCATGTCTTGTATGCTGTGGTTGGATCGCCGAAAGTGTTCACCTACGGGACAATCTTTTTCCATTGGTGACGCTGTTTATGTTCGACAAAGCGATCACCCAATCTTCGATAAGTCTCACCAACATAGATCATCTGACATCGTTTGCAACCAACAGTATACACTACGTTTTCAGTAGTGCAGGTGAAAGCATTTTTTTTTAGTTTGGAGACATTAGCCGGTCCTACTACTTCATTTGTTTCCTAAATCAAAGGTCAAGTCAGACAGAGAGATCGCTTACATTTTCTAGTGCCCTTGTATTTACAGGGAATTTCAGGAGAAGCACTCTTGAAATAGCTAGTGACAAGGTGCTGATTTAGACTCTTCCCTTTTCTGAAGGCCACAATAGGTGGCGAATCCCGGGGAATATCTCGTTTGCAATCGTGCGCCTAATCATTCAAACATTTCATATTAAGCTTGAACGTTTGCGTCATAGCAAGGTCCTCATCAAAAATAAGCTGTATTCTTTGTGCCTCAAAAAAGGTTGCCACTGACATTATCGAACAGATCCGTGTTCTCAACAAGGACATGTTCGATTTCCTTCTTTCTGACAAATAGCACAAAATACAACAGCTAATCCCCTGTTGACCTATCGTTTCTTCTAGTAATAACATACATGTATGTTAATCAAACGAAAAATCGTACTGGACACGTTAAGCCTAAGTAACTCTTAAAAGAGTCTTCCGTCTAAAGATCAAGACTTGGAGCAACCAGTTGAAAAACTCAATTTCATTTTCTTAATTTCATCGTACAAAATCAAATTATTCTTTTAAAGCATCTTGGTTTCCTGTGTTTCTTCTAATTAAAAAATATGTTAATCAAACGAAGATGAGATAGAAGAAATCTTCCTCTGCGTACCGGACTCGGTAAGTCTAAGTAACTCTGAAAAGAGTCTTCTGTCTAAAGATGAAGAGTTTGAGCAACCTGTTGAAAACTCAATTTCATTTTCTGAATTCCATCGTACAAAATCACACCTAAATCTTGGTTTCCTGTTTTGCAGGGTTACTTTAGGTCGGGTGTCAGTGAAATTGAAAATCTAAAATCCAAATCCCTTGTTAATTCTTGAATTCTGTGTAGTATCGATTGTGACTTTCAATAACTTGATTTAAAAAAATATGTTGAGAAAAATTATGCCAAGGATATATGACAGTTCCACTTCCCCATTCAATTATAGTCAGGCTAGACACGTGATAACCGGTGACCTAGATATTATAGACAATATCAAACTACGAGAGGTTTTTTCAAGAGGTCCCAAAATCCGTGAACCCCAGCATATAAACTGAAAGTACAACTTCAAACTTTTGATGGACGCAGTTGAGGACTATGCGAGGAAGTCGGCAAAGAAAGATGTCGAGACGCTCTCCGACTGGATCAGGTCCATTAAGGCGTTAATTGTTAATCGTATTCGGAAATCCTAGTAAATTGGAAGATCCCTCGTTAGAAAAACGATGGACAACCTCCACGAAATTACGTCATTGTCCCTGCAGACAAAGCTTCTAACAACATACTGTTCGTGTGTAAGAAGCACTATCTAGACTGTTTGGTTAAGGAGATGGGCATTGATAGTTCATCAGGAAGCCCAACTTATACTCCCACTACACTATCAAGGGAGGAGATTATTGAAAATCACAACTCAGTTTCAACATCATTTGGCATCAAAGCGAGTGATGAAAACAATCAGCTTCCCTACATCTACTGGGTCCCTAAATCCACAAGAACCCATACAAACAGAGATCCATTGCGGGTCTTCCAGATGCACCACTAAGCCACTTTCTAAGCTCCTTACTACTTTATTGACCGCAGTCAGAGATGGCCTGAAAAGTTACTGTGATAAAGTCTACTCCACAAGCGGCGTCAATCAGATGTGGATTCTAAAAAATTCTAAAGATCTTCTTGAACAGCTATCCTCTTACAGTCTTACCCATTGCCACAGCATACAAACTTTTGATTTTTCTACTCTTAATACTACCCTGCCACACAATAAATTGAAAACAATAGTTTCTGATTTGATACATCAATGTTTCTGCACTAAAAACGGAGAACGCAGATACACTTACTTAGTAGTAGGGAAAGACAAAACATATTTTGTATAGAACCACAATGAGTCAAACAAGAAGTACACGGAGAATGACGTAATCAAGATGTTGGAATTTTTAATAGATAATATTTTTGTCGAATTTGGAGGTCGCGTTTTTCAACAGACAATCGGGATTCCCATGGGAACTTACTGCTCGCCGCTTTTAGATGATCTCTTTCTTTTCTCGTATGAGGCCAAGTTTTTACAAGGGCTAACACAGAAAAAACAAAAACATTTAGCCCAGTCCTTTAATTTCAGCTTCCGCTACATAGACGATGTACTTTCTCTTAATAATCCAAAATTCAAGGAATATTTACACCAGATCTATCCCAATGAGCTTGAAATTAAAGAGACTACTGACACACCTACTTCAGCTTCGTACTTAGATCTGTTTATATACATTGATGAAGATGGACGTTTGAAATCTAAGTTATATGACAAACATGATGATTTTAACTTCCCAATTGTGAATTTTCATTTTCTGAGCAGCAATATACCTACCTCTCCAGCCTATGGAGTGTACATTTCACATTTGATTCGTTACTGTCGCGCATGTAATTATACAGCCACTTTTTGAATAGAGCAAAAGCACTGTCCAAAAAGTTGCTTAGTCAGGGATTTGTTCAGCCTTTGTTGCTTTCATCCCTTCAGACATTTTATGGCCGTCACAATGATATCATTGAGAGATATGACGTGTCTGTGTCCCAAACGAAAACGGATATTTTCAGCTAGATTTCACGTCTTCACGGATTTGACATAACCGGTTTTGACTCAACCCTGGATTGACTCACCGATAGTGTGACGGGTGCCGCTAGCGGAGCAGGACATGCTTACCCTGCCGGAGCACCTGATGTCACTCTCGGTTTTTATGGGAGTTCACACTGTCAGTGGTTTTGGTTTTTTGTGTTGTCTTGTGTATCTTACTGTAACAATTTAGTTAGTCTCCGTTGGTAATGTTCGTGCTACTGGTTTGTCTTGGTTTATGTTTGAATACTCAAGAGACTTACGACAGCTTTTTCAAATTTTCACCTTGGTACTGTTTTAGGGTTAGAGAAGTAACAAGTACCATGGATCTTTATTGGTTTTGTCTAAGGGTTAGAAAATGGCAATTCCAATTAGCTACAAATCAGAACTTCAAAATAATACATACTTCACTGATCGTGTGATGGGTGTCGCTAGTGGAGCAGGACATGCTTACCCTTCCGGAGCACCTGATGTCACTCTCGGTTTTTATGGGAGTTCACACTGTCAGTGGTTTTGTTTTTTGTGTTGTCTTGTATATCTTACTGTAACAATTTAGTTAGTCTCCATTGGTAATGTTCGTGCTACTGGTTTGTCCTGGTTAATGTTTGAATACTCAAGAGACTTACGACAGCTTTTTCAAATTTTCACCTTGGTACTGTTTGAGGGTTAGAGAAGTAACAAGTACCATGGATCTTTATTGGATTTGTCTAAGGGTTAGAAAATGGCAATTCCAATTAGCTACAAATCAGAACTTCAAAATAATACATACTTCACTGATCGTGTGATGGGTGTCGCTAGTGGAGCAGGACATGCTTATCCTTCCGGAGCACCTGATGTCACTCCCGGTTTTCATGGGAGTTCACACTATCAGTGCCATAGTTTTTTTATGTCGTCTTTTGATTCCCGTGCTTGTAGCTGTCTCACGTCCTTGTTTTGTCTTTGTTTACTCTGTTGCCGTTTTTGCCACGTCTTCGGATTTCGATTTTTGTAGTTTTCGCTTCCCTTGTTCCTTCGGTATTCTACTGCCATTGTGGTCTTTAACACATATTTTGGTTTATGGAATTCCAAATGTTTTGATTTGATCTGACACAAGTTTTCGAAATGCACGTATGTAGAAAATAAATACAGTAACTTCAGTATTTTGTGATTCATTTATCTAGTTTGTTTTCTATTGCATTTCTTGTACAAACGACGTGTTTCTAACCAATTCAACAGTCAGGCTATGTTCACTCTTTCCCTTAACAATTGAATATTAGGCTGTGCTGTGCTTGTTATATTGCTTCAGGATACTGTCGGTTGATTGTGAATCATTCCTGACCAAAGGAGTTCAGTTTAATTTGCCCAGGAATTTTCAGGTTAGAAAAAATAATGGGCAGACACCAGATGATGGCATATACAAAATTGACCAATTGGGTGAACTGAAAAACTGAAAAGTTTCATAAGTTCTCCCCTTCTTCTAGCCAGATCCGCCACAGCAATGGAATAACTATATATGTCTAAAAATCCGTTCTTAAATCCAACATCTCTTGTAAGATTTTAAACGGAAAACAGTGTGCTTAGTACCACAAACAACCGTGACTGGCCTATTGATTTATGAGCGACTTGTAAAAGAATAAAATAACTAATATGATGTCCTACTTTGCTCTTAAAAGAGTCTTTGAATATGAAAAGGAAATGTATGGACTTGAAGCCAATTCTCTTCTTTCTCTTTTCGCTTTTCTTATGTTCATAAATAAACTTATTCAGTTCGTTAATTGGCTATTGATGTATTTATTGCGTTTGAGAATATATCAAAGACACTGAAACATGATATCCTAAAATTTTGTACTTAATATTACTTACGATTCTTGGGGTACAATAAAGCAACCATGTATATCTTGCATTTAAAACTAAGCCAGAAATGTTGGAAATGTTTTCTTCATTATTATCAATTCAGTCATGTCTAAAGAAAACTAATTTAGTATTTTAATAAACTCAAATTGCTAAACAAATTTATTAAGTCTCCCAAATGAAGTTTGGGGAGACTTACTGATTTTACTCAATTCTTATTATTATTAAAACTCCCAAACGAAGTTTATTGAGACTTATTGTTTTTGCTGCGTTTCTTATTCTTATTATTCTTTTTTTCCGTGTTCCGCCTCACTTTTATCCGAAGCATATCTCAGAAACCATTAGGCCCAGGACTTTCAAACTAGTTGTGCAAGAAACAAACATTTTTCCAAACGGGGTCCATTAAGGGTACATTGGGGGGTGGGGGTGGGGGAAGGGGTCGTGTCTTCCATAATAACTCTATCGGAAAACTGACTTTTTAAATGTTTTACATTGTAAACTTCATAGGATGGTAGATACTAATGCCAAGATGGTCTTTCTTGTCTTGGAATTTTCAAAATGGGTGCCGTTGCCATGGAAACGGCAAAAAGGCGGGAAAATTGAAGTTCTAAGAATTGGATAAAATTTTTTTTAAATGTTGCCTATAAACGTACGCAAGGTTGCCTAACATTTGTATCCCAGATGTAGTCGGGGCGACATACCGTTATTGTTCTGTTTCTTCTTTTTCTTATTCTTTGTTATTAATATTATTATTGTTCTTCAACACATTCTTGTCCGTACTATTCCGGGAGAACGGCTTGATGTAATCAAATGAAACCATTTCCAAGATGTCCGCCAAAATACTTCAATATGTAATTCCAACGAAAATTGATTCCTATGTAGATTTTGACGCTGCAAACAAGATGGAAGCATCGATTTGGCTGCCAGGGTCGACATCAGCTATTGCTTGCAATTGCAAATCTAGTTATTCTTGTTCTTTTTCCGCCAAAAAAATTGTCCGACCATTTCTCAAAAACTTATGGTTCGATCTTCATCAAACTCCATAGGAAGATGGAACCCTATCCCGAAAGGTGTAAACAGGTCTTGGAATTTTCAAAATGCCACCGGTTGCCATGGAAACGGCAAAAAAGATGGGAAAATTCAAGTGCTCAGAATTGGATGAAACTTTACATGAAGATTGCTTAGGTTATGAGGAATTCGTTTCTAGTGTCCAAGACTTCAAATTGGCACCGGTTGCAATGGAAATGGCAAAAAAGTCGGGAAAATGAAAATGTTGAGAATTGGTTGCAACTTTACAGAAGGGTTACCTTAGGCGTGGGACATTGGTTATTGGTGTCAAAGACTGCAAACTGACTACCGTTGCCATGGAAACAGAACAAAAAAGAGGAAACATCCAAAATACTCAGAATTGAATACAACTCAACAGACAGGTTGCATAGGTTGTGTGGAAGTGATTTGTAGCCCCGATTTCTGATTTGGGAGTTCGTTTGGCTTTTGTATCAGCATCCTGATACAATTATAATTTTTTATTGCCGATCTTATTCTCTTTCTCTTTCAAAAATTTGCCCGACCATTTTCTCGAAAACTAATGGTCGCATTTTCACCAAACTTCACAGACAGATGGATCTCTATCCAAGACAGTACAGGCAGGTCTTGGATTTTTTAAATATGGCACCGGTTGCCATTGAAACGGTAAAAAAGGCACGAAAAAGAAAGTGCTCAAAATTGAATGAAACTTTACAGAAAGGTTTCTTGAGTCATTGGAAATAGGTTTCTGGTCCCCAAGACTTCAAAATGGCACCGGTTGCCATGGAAACGGCAAAAAGGCGGGAAATGAAACTGTTCAGAATTAGATAAAATTTACAGAAACATTAACTTAGGTGTTGTAGTTATTGACTCTTTTTCACCAATTTTTTTTCAATGCCATATGGTTATGGGTTATTTCCCTTTAAATTCTGTTTTCTAATCTTCTTTGGTTTACTTTTCTATTTTAAGTTTTAGAGAAATTCCCTGCCACACTTTATTAAAAATAATTATTTGTTACATAATCAAGAGCAAAAAGGTATTTTTGTACAAATTTTTACATTTTTTTGCAAAAATACTTTCATAAACTATACTTATTTAACAAATTAATAATAATTGTATATAATTGTATATTGTCTGGTGTTGTAATTTCTGTTTGCTCACCATGCAAATATCTCTCCCAGATAAATAATGAAGTAGCATCTTAACTTCAATGCCTGCATAACTTTATAAATGACCTGCATGGCTATGCCATGATGATCATATTGCCATCACTCTGTCAGTGGTCTGTCCATCGTAAACTTTTCATTCAAACATCTTCTTCTCTGAAACTGCTGGGCCAATTGGAAACAAACTTGGGCACAATGGTCCTTAGGTGGCCTATTTTTAAAGAAATGTCTGGCAAGTCCATATCATATCCAAGATGGCCGCCAGCAGGGAACACGGTTTAACATTAGACCCAATGGAAAAGCATTCAAAGATCTTCTCTGAAACCACTGCGCCAATTGTAACCAAACTTGGTCACAATAGTCCTTCGGTGGTCCCCTTTAAAAATTTTGTCCGGCAAGTCTGCACGTCATCCGAGATGGCCGCCAGCGGGGAACTTTGTCCAAAATTGGACAATCTTGCAAAAATCTTCTCCTCTGAAAATACTTTTCCAATTGGAACCAAACTTAATCACAATGTTCCTTTTTTGCCAAATGGCCCCTTTTAAAAATGTGTTCAGCAAGTCCACATCATATCCTACATGTAGATGGCCGCCTGGAGGGAACGTGTTTTTAACATTGGATCCTATAGGGAAACATATCCAAAGATCTTCTCCTCTGAAAGTACATGGCCAATTGGAATAATACTTAGTCACAATGGTCCTTACTTGGTCCCCTTCATAAAATGTGTCTGGCATGTCCGCATAGCATCCAAGATGGCAGTCAGCCGGAACATTTTTTAACCTTGGACCCCATGGGAAATCATTTAAAGATCTCCTCTGAAAATGTTATGCCAATTGGAACCAAAGTGAGGCGCAATGATGCTTACATGGTCTCCTTCAAGAAAGGTGACAGTTGGTCTACACCCCTTCAAAAATAGCTGCCAGTGGGGAACATGGTTTAATTTTGGATCATTTAACATCAGCAATCTTCCAAATGAGACCCTTAAACAGTCAATAAACAAATTTGAGAACCTTAAACGTTGTGATTATTTTAATTTATTGTGTCAGCCATGACCCAGGTGAGCGATACAGGATCTTGAGAGCCTCTTGTTTCATTGTGGTTATTACAGGGTGCATAAGGTTTTTCTTGCCCTTTTCCAATAAGTATACCCATAGTAATAAAGACGGATCAAAGTTGTTAAACTTATCTGGCACTGGTTTGACCTTCAGATGTTTGAAGAAATCTGCCGCTTATATATAATTTCAATATCTCGATCTCTAAATGATGAAAAACGTTTGGGGTCACTTCATCTTGAACTGAGTAGAGGCCTACCACTGGTATATTGAAAAACCAATTTATAATCTGACCATGGAAAATTTGAAGCTATAAATTAGTAAACTTCAAAATTGATTAATCCAATTGTATAGCAAGACATTGCAACTGAAGTAATTGAAAAAAATGTCTTGGCAGGAACACAGTAGGTAACGTCGTCCTGCGAGGACATGATTTTCTACGATAAATTGTCCTGCTCTTCTACGATTGTCCCGGATTCAATACGAATAATATTGAAAAAATGTAAACATGCAGACGCTTTCATCATAGCTCTTAAGATAGGCTATTTTCCTTAAATTGGAATAGTAAATCTCGGATAGTTATTATATAGCATACTGCATGCTTTTAATCTCTAAAATTCATTAACGCGTATTTGAGATATAAACAAAATTCCAATTTCATTAACAATACAGTTTTCTTTATAATTAAAGCACAAATTTTCAAGTAAAACCACTGACAGTATCGACACTTCAAATACATCGAAATCCGACAAGAGAACAGCGACATGAATTGTTCTGGAAGACCGTAATTCCTGATTTTCAATTTTAATATGTCCTGACTTTTACCCGAATTGACCTGGCTTTTATGCGATTGGTCCCGGAATTTAAATGATGCAAATTTAAATAATAAAGTTATTCACGTTTATTACATCCCACTTTGAAGAAAACGATAAATTTTTATGCAAAACAGTTACAGAACTATAAAAGACCAACGAAGCTAATTTTTGCGAATAAAAAAATGGCAAGTGAACTTTTAGTGGCACTTTTGCACGATGTGTGATCGAAGTGTCACTTTTCCCGTTTGATATGTATATAACCCTTTTAAGGTACTGACTGTAGGCTTTTGTTTTTAATCTTGATTTCGATTTACTTGTTCGACCATAGCATTTTCATAGTAAAATGATATTTCAACATCTACTCTTTAAACATTGATGCAAATTCAACCAAATTTTACAGGATTGATTTTTGGCAGCAGATTAGGCTCCTTGAGCTACCCGGCAATTTAGCGACGAGCACTCCCTGACCCATATTTTTAAATTACGTTTTGTCTTATTCTTTCTTTTTCAAGATTGTGGTCTTAGAGTTAATGGTCCATCTGTATTCGGTTTAATTGTATTTTTATAATACTATAGGGAAACGGAATAGAGGAAAGGGAGGTTTGGGTACCCATAAACCGGTTTAACTGTTTCGGCTACATGTATCCCGAGTTACTATCGTTGTCTTTGTTTGTCTTTTGTCATTTAATTGTTTTTGTGCAGTTTCCTGGTGGATTGTGTCATGTGATTGTAATGTCCGGCCATTGTAAGTGTTTCCTGTTATCTTTTCTCCATTAATGGTCAGTCCTTGTCGAATATTGTTCACTTCATTCTGTATGTTTGGCAATACGGGAATACTATGTACTCTTCAAAGACTGATCCAGTGCTCGAAAAGGGACCAATAGACAATACAACATATAAATGATTAAAGAGCACTCATCGAGTTAATTGTAAGAAAACTTGGCAAGTAAAATCGGGAGATGTGGGCAATATGTATATACAGATGACAAAACATAGCTTAATTTTTACAAAACAAGAAAGACAAATGTTGAATTTATATGAGAATTTTTTATATGAACAAGTACACCATAAACTGACAAAATAAAAGGAGCATGCACCTTAAGCACGGGGATCTTTTTACAGACCCTACATTGTGCATGAATTTTGATTGAATTTGCCGAAGGGTTAGAAAATGACAATAACCGCTTTCAACACAATATTTTTACGTGTCTGTGTGACTGGTTGAGCAGATCAGGTTTACGCTACATTACCAAATGATGATACCTGCAGTT
>MJUU01018640.1:0-26371 GCA_002080025.1 Modiolus philippinarum
AATTAGACGTGAAATCTCTAGAAATTGCTAAAATGAACATGTATACCCCAAATATCCTCCCAAAATTTTGCATGAAATTTCCCGTGCGTACATAATTTATGTAGCAGGGATTCTGCTATGATAATGCCATGTTGTGACTGAAGATGCACAACACATTTTATTGCACACTGGTGGCGATGCCAAACCACACACGATGTGTTGTACACTGGCGACGATAAACCAAATAGAATTACCGACTCTATTATTTATGGAAATGCTTCAATCAAGGTTAACGGTAACTGGTACTGATATCTGTAGTATTATAGAGTTAATGATATGCTCTTTGTAATTTTTTTTTCATATTAACAGAGCATTTATACGGAAAAATAAACATCTTTACTTTAGACTTCAAAATGCAAGTCATGTCATATGCATAGTTATTGACAACACAGCACACGAGTTGTACACCAACACATCTATAAATATGGTCATTTACTGAAAGTACTACACGTGTGTACAGTTGAAAATTGTTTATTAATTCAATCAACATTACAGCTGTGTCAAATTAACATGATCATAAAACAAGTATATTTGATTACCTGTACTAAATAGGAGACATCGATTTACATGTGTTTAAATGGTCCTTGGCTCAATAAAGTCAAATTTGTGTTTTTGTTTCCAAGAAAACGTTATTTATTTCAACAAACTTACAAAGGGTGCTTAAGCCTAGTAAATGCAAAATATGCACAGAATGTTTGTGCACTGAACTGAAAATTTGAACAAAATCAAGGCAACTAAATTTCATAAAAATCAGATAGCATGACCTTTGTTTTAGATATTTTAAAAATGGCTTTAGTGTCCACCAAGTCATGATTTACATGTACATGGAGCTGTACTGGCAACAGTCTTGATTAGATATATCAGACATATAATAGCCAAGGACATACGAGCAAAATGTTTAGCCTACGTTGTTAATTTCTTTCTAACGAATTTCTCTGGAGTACTCTCATATTTTCCCTGTCATGCATCTCAGTAAACCACATAAGATATACAAAGGACAGCTATTTATTTAACATCAAGATACTGAAAGAGAGCATTTTTACATACATATTTATTGTTTATTTCTGACACATAAAATTTAAGATAGGTATGATATCCACTAAATGAACATATCAAATCAATTCAAAGTGATAAATCAATCGCTACCTATAACCTGGAGTACACACTCCGGTAAGTACCCTAGTAAAATTTACGAAAACTGTTGCCTGCTTTGTAAAGAAAATATTTTTTCAATTGGTTTGTTATTTTTTCCCCATTTAATGGATGTTGCGAATACATTAATGCATAGTATCTATAGTTTCTTAGTTGTATAAATTATGCTTCTTTACAAAGGCTCAATATTTTTGAATTTGTTGTACAACAATGCTATCTCAGTGGTGCATAAGTGGTATTCAGTGCTGTTGTTTGACATTGTTTGAGGAAAATGAGTATATGATATCCACTTCTATATAAAAAACTAAAATATTTTGCATTATTATTTCTACGCAAAACGAGGTCTATATTTGAGATAATTTCCTACACCATTCGACACGAAATTGACTACATTTACCAAATGCATAAAATCTTCTCGAAAACTGTGGTAACAGGTCATCTGTTACATACACTGTCATAACAAAATCAAATCGAATGCATTTTCATACATTTAGATAACATATTCAGCCACTGAATTTACCACTTATATACAATTTTGACGGTTTTTCTTTAGGTTTTTGTTTAAATTCGTTGTATAGGACATCCAGAACCGAAAAAAACTAACTGCTATTTGGAAGGCCAAATAACTAAATACCGAAGTTAATGTGAATTTAAATTCTGCATATGTTTATTCATTCATAACCAAAAAAATGTTTTGGTTCTTGGTGTATTTTGTGTAGTGACTATCCTCTCAAACACTGTAAAATAGCTAAAATGGACACAAAAAGCTATTCACGGCAATGTTCGACTGCTAATAATCTAGAAAACATACAAGTGTAGCATTCCAAGAAGTACATTTACTAGAGACCACTTTACTCGATTTTCGGCAACATGCATCTGAGCATATTCTGAAAATGACTCAACATAGGAACAAATTCACGCCTTAATGATCATACTTCTTTGTATATAAAGAAATTAGCGTGGCAATTTATAATTCACATCGCGAAGTGGTTTTTGATGTACTTTTGTTGTGTACACGTAAAGGGATATGGAGTAAATGTACATCAGACAACAATCTTATACATTCACCATAGAACCCGCAAAACAAGACACTCTTGTCCATGTCTAAATAGAAAAAAATATTCATATCCCTTTGCAGATTATAAACACTCCGTCAGATCTGTATGCATGTACGATTTTGAATGGAGATAATTATTTCCTTTTAGATAATAATTTTTAATACAGTAAAAAACTTTTATAAGTCGGTTTTCGAGCTAAGGTTTTGACGATTTAATATTCATATTCAGGGGGGAGGGGGGGACTTTGTAAATGAATAATTTAATCTTGGTGTCAATTATAATAGATATTTAATTTTAATTTGAAGAACTAAAGAAGAATTTTTTATGCAAATGCAAATAATTATTTTGATGTGACATTTGATGTGAATAAATAATTTCTGAAATTCTCACGAAGACATATATTTTTTGTAGGCGAAATCGCCAAAACCACACACCCTAAATTCAGATGGTCGTCCCCTAAAAGCAATTAAATATCGGATATACATATGAAATAAACGCGAACTTTCCTTTGTATGAGTAAATAACGTTGAATGCAGATATTTCTGAGACCATCACCGGAAATTTTAAATGTCATGAAGTTTCGTATGTAATAGCTATGTTACCGGTCTATCTATCTGCAATTTGCGGCTGGAAATTAAAAAAACGAACAAACAAACAAACATTTTGCAAAATAAATATTGACAACTGAGTTAATCTAAAGATAAAAATAGTTTATTTTTTTAAATACATTAAAAAAAAATAAATAAATATCCATGAACACTATTATAATTTATCTATAAAAATAGATTGATTTTGAAAATTTTAGATAATTATAAATAAAAGGAATTAACTTGTACATATACGGTAAAAAATCACTGTTATTAACTGAGTTGCACTGTCACAATCCGCCACAGTGCAACACAGTTATATCAAATATTGTGGCTAACTGTCATGCACTATTACAATCAAGGACAGTGCATGACAGTAACACCAAATACTGTCAATAACTGACATGAACTGTAACAATCCGGGACAGTGCATGACAGTAGTTGTAAAGACTGTCATTTACTGTGTGTTACTGTTACAGTACTGGACAGTTAATCACAGTACTTGGGTATTACTGTAAATGACTGTCTCCGATTGGCACAGTTCTTGACAGTACTTAATAGATTTTTCACAGTACTACCACAGCAGAGAACAGTGAATGACAGTGAAAAAATCACTGTTCCTGGTATGGACAGTACTTTTTTCTGTTCATAGTGATGGCCACTATATTCCTTTTTGTGTTTGCCCTATTGTCGCCAAAACCTGACGCTAATTATACTAAATTTCTGATGTTCATTAACCAATTATGTTCTGAAATGGGGGTACAGTTTAATCCCAGCATTGCGAGCTGGAAATTTTGAATTTAGAATGTTATAATGTATGAGAAGTAGTTCTTTCCTAGCATTGACAAACAGCGCTGTTAATGATCAAGCCTTGTAGCGAAAACTTAAACTGGGTTTAAGAGGAGTCTAACATCGGAAATTGCCTGATATCCTTTCAGCCCTCTATTGCTCGTTATTTGAAACATATAGAGGACTGTGTTCTGAAGAAGCGATATGCTTTCAGATTTCCGGCTTCATAACTATCAAAAGTATTTTTAGGCATCTTTACAGTTGTCTGATTTAATCGCAGCCTAGTTAATTTGATTGTTTTAAAATTTATTAAAAAACACTATTGAACTGTTAAGAAAAGGTCAAATATAGCAATCATAATTTAAGTGCAACGCAAGAAAAATTAAAAGTAAAATATTAACATCGTTGAATTTTGCAGAAAATATTCAGCACCAGAACAAGTTTAGCTATGTGCATCGAGAAGATATTATTCTAATCTTTCTTTAAAGTTTCAATGATGTACACCAATAGTGCCCGTTAATAATTATCATCCGAGAATGTTATTTTCACGGTTATACCAAAATATACATGAATTAACCTTTTATATTTTAAGGGGTATTGATTTCTTGATCATTTTCTAACAAAAATTTAAATTATTTTGCATGCAGAAAGTTGGGAATTTCCGCACGTTTATGGCGGAAGGGAATAACAAACGACAGGAGGTCTCTCTATATGACAGAAGATCAACCTATCAAAGATCTTGAATCTCATTAGGCTATAATATTTTTCTGATATATAAATTGCGATAGGAATAGATAGAGTTCCAATAGTAATTTATTTTAGCAATATTTTCGCGAAGATCGCGAAAATAAATCGCTCGAAAATAAATATACGCTTCAGATTATAAATTTTTATGAACACATCTAAATATGAATACCCTGTTCCTACCCATATATCCATTTTAAACTCGTTGCTGCGATGGTTCTTTCTAAATTTAATTCTTATTTATGAGATACTATTTAAACAACAGTATACATCATACTAAACTTCAATAGTTGATCATTCAAGAGACAATAAAGACATAAGAGATGTGAATATACTACCCAAACCCTTTCCACCTTTTCAACTCGTTGCCCAGTTGTCCCTTCCGACTTCCCACTCTTTTTCTCGTATACGATTCAGATTAAAAATATGTATGATTTCATTAACCTACATAGAAATATCCTTTCCCTATCCAGAAGACGTTGTACCGATGGTCAATGTCAAAATAAGTCTTTGATTAGTATATCTTGTTTTAATAATTAAATACATCACACTGGACTTGAATGATAGATTACGCGATGAATTCACCTTTCCAATAGTAAACTTCCCTTTTCTTTGTAGCAACATCCCAACAGCGCCTGCATCTTCCTGCTCATTCGCTATTCAAGAGCCTATGTTCGATACAGTGACTTCCTTGATAGAGCCCGGTTGCTCACAAATAGGCTACTTCAACAAGGGTATGTTACCCAAAACTTGAAGTCATCCCTAAAGAAGTTTTACGGTCTAGTGGACTGCTATGGGATATCTGTTTCCTAGATGACAACAGATCTTTCCCTCTTAAGCTAAATTGTTGTTTCCTCTACCGGATTTGACTTTACTACCGGATTTGACATGTTCAACACGGCTGGTGTCTTGTAAGAAGTAGGAGATACTTAAAATCAGTCATTCTCATTGAGAAAGTCTGTCCAGTGTTGAGTCATCGTATGGCAGTCATTCTCAACATTACCTGTGTTGTAAATGACTGATATTTGTTGATAATGTCTGTCAAGTGTTAAATCAACGCTGATCAGCCATTCTCAACGCTACTTGTGTTATAAAACATGATCCATGATGAAAATGAATGAGCAGTGTTGACTCAACATTATCAATATGAATCAGTCTTTTACACTACAGGTAGTTAACTGATTTTCCTTTTAAGTGTATCTTTTATGCTTTCTTTCGTTCATTTGTATTTTTGTCACATTATCTGAAAAAATCTTCATGGTTATTCTATCATTAACTTCAAAATATTTGGCAAGAACATTTTCGTCTGCTTGAACGACATTCTAGAAAAAAGGCTATGATTCATTGAAATCCAAGTATCTGGCAAAATTGAAGTGACAAAGGCAAAGTAAGTTAGCATGCCATGGAACCAATGAAAATCAATATCGTTAAAAATTAAAAGACAGAGACAACAGAAACGAAAATACATAACTGTAAACTGAAATAATAAACGCAGAGACAAAAGAATGAAACAGAAATAACAAAATCAGAGATAATACAAATACAAATGCAGAACTTAAAGACTTATATAATGAAAAAAAAACAGAGACAAGAGAACAAAGAAACATATAATTTCTACATATGAAATTGAAACTATTGTCCATACATATCAACCCAGGTAAACAAGATTTGCTGCACGTGTAGAAGCCATCATACTGGTTATTTAGTAAAGATATTTGTCTTGGAAATCGTGTATAATCATTCTTAGTACTAAATAACCTATCGTGTCCTTATCTATTGTACATGTAAGTAGATATGGTTATTACATTAGATGCATGTTGTTATGTAGGTGTGAGACCAGTTGTTTGCGGTTATTTCCGTTTAAGGGTTTCCGTTACCTTAAATGTCGCAATCTCAAGATAACAAGGCAACATATAACTTTCAGTTTACAAGTCAAACATACTGTCATGGATATCCGGTAAGTAGTGGTCTGAGGTTTGATGAGATCTTATGTCTTTTGATTTGTTGATGTAGATTATTTTCAAATTGTTTAGTAGTGATATTCATATCCAAAACATCAGGCGGCTATGACTAAACAATGATCAAGACATCTTGTTTGGGATTACAATACACCATCAAAGGCAGTTTGATGTATTTACTTTAATAATCGTATTATGATTGAAACATAACAGTTAAGAAATTAAATTTTTGTCTGCAATTATCTCTATTGATTGATTTAACTAGCGTTTAGAGTAACCCGTTTTAAGTTGGTTCACAACATCAGAACCAAAATTAAATTTGGTCGTATAATTTTCTTGGTTTTCTGCTGTTATTATTTTGACCTTGAGGAAAAAAATTGAATTTCAATATATTTTTTATCAACATCTTTCATGGGAATAAAAGCTCGGTTTAACCAACAAATTTTAATTTCTCATCATTAAACATGTCTTCTGTATTTACTTTCGTGTAAAAAAAAATGGTGTTTTTTTAATTTTTTTTTTATTTTTGCATTCCTTGATTACTATGGAAATCAAAAATTTGAAGCTTGCAATAATAATCACTAAGTTTTTTGGCTTTCAATTTAGAACCTGTTGTTAATTTGTTTCTATCAGCATTTATGATTCTTTTGTATGTCGATTTCCATTGTTTTGATTTTTAGCTGAAGTGAATAGACATATATGTCGGGTTGGCCATACGCAAAAAGTAAATCTACAGTAACTTCGGTATTTTGTTATTATATAAGTTCCCCTACTATACCCCTTACTCTTTTAAGACATAGTCGATGAGAATATAAATCTGTATTTTGCTAATCCAATTAAAACAAGAGATGTCGCCGAATGGCAGGCAGTTATACCCGCGCTCATTGAACCCTGAATCAATATGTTGAGTGCAAAATTAAGTGTGTGTGGACACAATACCAGCACTTACACAGTTTGATGTGTGGTTGCCGAGAAAAGATTGACGAAAAAGTTCAACTTGGAAAATGAATGTAAAAATAATCATAAACTGTAAACAGAAAGTAGTACAGCAATATGGCTGAAAAAGGGAGATGTACTCTTCAAAGAAGCTCCATACTAAATATGAAGTAGCTATCATATTGGGGAGCAAGGGAGTGACCTTGATATAATTTTTGTCAAGAATACCGCTTATGTGCACGCTAGGGGCCTTCTTGATCTCGCTTGAGGGGGTGAATATTGTTTACCTCTTGTTGAAGTCCCTCAGGCGACATCAAGATGTAGACAGGAATAAAAGCCCTGTCCTTGATAACTGGAGTTTTCTATGTATCGTGTGCGTTTTGTCACATGTACATTCACTCCATATCCTTTCATTTTTCCTATCATGTGCAGTTCCACAGAAAAATGCGTCGAAAAAGCCACAAACTTGAAAATTAAAGAGTAAAAGGCAAAAAATCGGTCAACAGGAAGCGATGATCCGATATGGCCGAAAGGGAAGCCGCAGTATAGGACCCGAAACTGATGCACCATACTAAATAAGAAGTAGCTATCATGTGCAGTTCCTCGGAAAAATGCGACAAAAAGTGGCAATTTTGAAAATAAGAGTAAAAAGGCACAAAGTCGGTAAACAGGAAGTGGTGATCCCATATGGCGCAGTACAGGACCCCATACTGATGCACCATACCAAATATCAAGTGGCTGCCATGTGTAGTTGCTGAGAAAAATGCGACGAAAATGTGTGTGACTGACGGACGGATGGATAAACGGATAAACGTAAAACAGTATACCCCTTCCTTCGGAGCGGGGGTATAAATGAATAAAATTCGCCCTTGTGATAAGTATAAATAAAACTGAAATGTAGTAGTATTATTTTTACACAGCATTTAAATCTTCATTGAAAAAATGACCCTAAAAACCTGTTATTTTTTTTACATAAATCACATGTGGATACTCAACAATTTAAAAGATGTATTGGAACGATTTAATTCTCGTTCCTTTTCTCACAAACATTCTCTTAAAATTGATTTTTCCACACTCCTCACATAATAAGTTGTCGATATGCGTATATGCAGAAACTGATTTCACAGTAACTTCGGAATTTTGTTATCCGTAAGCATTCTCATAATAAACTAGATCCAGGAATAAAGGTTATTTATATTCAAAAGGCCTTTGCCACTTTAATCTGTTCTATAATGTTAAAAATAAACAACATGAAGAGTTGCTATTTATAAACAGCATGAGCATCAATTGTGCCCCTCTAATCACAGATTTGTTTTCCTGCTCATACAATACTGCATTGCTTCAGGAACCAGTGAACAGCTCAATTAATTAAACATACCGGTCCTTCAATCTCACCTTTAGATCAACTGATTATGTTCTTTCTCTGCTTAATGGACCCCATCAGTATATCCTCTGTTATTACGGATAAAGGAAAATATCGAGTACATATTTTTTGGATATGCATCTTGAATTTGACGCAAATGGTCGTCTAAGTATCAATGTATACGAAAACAGTATATTATTAATTTCCCTAGTATGGGCAGTAATATTCAAACTTCTCTTACTTACAGAGTGTATGATTAAAGAGGCTCATTCCTGAAGTTGTTTATATCAAGGATTTCTTGAAACCTATTTTAATTTACTAAGCATTGTACACTAAATAAAATGGTAAAAAGAAACATATAGGTCTGTGTGCATTTTACCGAGATACAAGTCATTAAAAAATTTGGCGGGAAATGGATTTCTCTGGATTTTCCGTAAATTTAACATTAGGATTATTTTTTGTTTAACAGCTAAGAAGTTATATCAAGAATTTTATGAAAACTTGTCAGTTGTCTTAAGTTGACCCATAGAACATATTCATGAAATAAAAAGTGCGGGTCCGTGTGCAAAATTCTTTGGACAAAACCTAAGGAGTTCCTTAACAGTTGATTTGTAACGCGAGAGCAAGCGCCAACTATCCAAATCTTTTCATAAGCAAGAGTTTCTCCGTTACTGCCTTATTAATCAAGACATAAAGGCTTCACACTATCATTATAAAGTTCACTTACAGAAATCAGTCCCTTGTTGAAAATTTTGAAATTTCTTTTCTAATTTTGATTCACGAGACAATTCATACTTAGTACTTGGATGATCATGTGTCTTCACTGTATAAGACTTTAAATATTAATTGCTGTTGAGTTACTACTGGACACTTTCGCACTTAAATAAGAGGTTTGGCGCGCCATAGAACAGGTTTAGCCAACAATTTTGTTTGAAGTGACTGTACGAAGTCAGGACGATTGCAGTTGACAATGTTTTCCGGTTGTTTGACACCTGCTTCGTCTTTTTGCCCTTTGGATGTCGGCTCTTCACAATTCTGTTTATAAATTTTATTAATACCATAATTACGGACGTAATGATTAAAAAAAATTAGACTTATGGGAGTCCGATTTTTAAGGGGTGTATTTCTTTTTTAATAATTTGAAAAGGGAGTTACTTAAAAGCTTTAAGTTTACTAATTTTATCGATTGTTACACATTTTTCTCTACGTTTAAAAAAAATAATTATAGAATGGATTTTCAATTTTTAATTTATCTTATTGATCTTTGTACGTTTTGATGAATACGGTCAACTTGAGAACTTTCTAATCAAGAGTCTTTTGCGTCAACTATTCCAAATAACAAAATACCCAAGTTACTGTGAATTCAGTTTCTGCATATGCACATTTTTGACAATTTATGACTCTTCAATGCAGATCAAATCAAAAGATTTGGAAATCCATAATAACTGACATACAAATGGCTTTAATTATGCGTCAATATAATTTTTTAGCATCTTCTGAATAAGAAATACAACCACGCTCAACAATAGGGATATTCTACTAATATCTCTATCCCAAACATATCTAAAATAAGAAACATAAAATGCGAAAGTGACATACAATTACATTTTGGAGCACAGAAAATTCACAGAAAACACAAAAATAACAAACACAATGTCCAAATTTTCAACTGGTTTCACTACTTACCGTATTTATATTAAAACGTTACTATCCATCACAACTAATTACTAATTGAATAGAAAAAGCTACATCTATAGATATTTAAAAGTTAAGGACTGTAAAGGTTATACCTAATGTAAGTTACCTACCCTTCCTGTGTACACTTAACACCCCCCCCCAAAAAAATAGAAGCATTCGAATTATGTTAAGAAACATCCCGATATAAGGAAATGACACACGAATAAGAACAGTCTTTGTTAAAAATGTTAGAGTAAACGACAGAAGAAATCGAAGAAAAAGTTCATCAACAGTGAAAATTACCAGAGAAAAATATTAAACCAAGCATAGGAGACCCAATTGTGGAGCGTGTTTTCATCTGCTAGAAGGCTAATGTTCCCATCTCAAAAAGGAACAAATTTAAGAATTAAATGCAGTTTGACATGTGTGACAAAAATATTGAAGAAATAAATATCGGCGGATGCGACAAGAATTGTATTGGAATAACGGGTCATACAACCAGAAAAGGAATGATTATATATCGACAACAAATTAGAAGCTCTGCAACTAGAATAATCACTTTCAGTGGAAATATCCATTATGTATGTGCTGAATTTCGAATTCTATTTCTAAACATTTTCTTATTATATCATTTCAAAATAAAGAGGAAATAAGTAAGCAATATTTATACAAAACTATAGACCATCTATAAACATTTGACTACCTCCCTTGTTACTATCATCCACAATGCCCTTACGTTATCATTATAAATGATATCCATGAATATACCGTAAGGAGTGACACCAGTTGAAATTTCGACATTCTAATGTAATTACATAGAAGTTCGCATCTACTGATTCTTATTTTTTCTGCTGTTGTGTAGAAGATTAATTAATACAAAAAAACTGCATTGATTGATTGATTGATTGAATATTGTTTAACGTCTACTCAGCAATATTTCAGCTATATCAAGACGAGAACAAGTTTGTTGATAAATAATCACTTTGGGGTATGGAAATGGCCATGGGACGGGAAATTCTGACTGCCACTGGAAAAGTAGGGTGAAATCGTCAAGGGCGGGGAATTTAGCCTTGTAGCCGATCACCTACGGACCACCCCAAAAGGAGCTTGCTACAAGGGTTCTTTAACGTGCAGGAAGCGTGGCATTTCTTCCAACACGTGGACCTGAGTTTACATCCCATCCGAAAGATGGGTTGTGTATTTATTAATCCCGCACAACCACGGAATGGGTCCTATTTCTATATCCCGGGACCCTCGGGGTCAGCCTCCGTTTAGGAGGGGTCACACCCCGCAAGCCGGAGATACTGGGTCCTATTTCTATATCCCGGGGTTCCCTCGGGGTCCTCTGTTAGGATGACTCATACTCCAAGCTCAGAGGATGCTGCGGGCCTATTCTTCAGCCGGGACCGCGCACGGCGGAAAACTGCATTGAATTTCAGTGAAAGATTCGTATCCTACCAGTTTCACTACTTTACTAACATATGTACATGAAGTTTACCGGGGACATTGTCAGACGTAACCTATGTACATGAAGTTTACCGGGGACGTTTTAAGACGTAACTTACCGTCACTGGTGAAAGTGCAATGAGTACTACGGCCATCTCAATAAATATGTTCAAACGTTAAATAAGCAATGTGATATTTCATTGGAATTTTATGTATTTTTTTGTGTGTAATTACGAATCTCTAATAGATTGTGAAATTCTGACCTGTGTGTTAATATTGCTGTGACAAATAACTATCACATAAAAAGGTAAATAAAACGCAGTAAGTTATCAAAACACATGTTCTAAATACCATGGTTGCACTGTCATTATACATTGTTATTCTTGATGCAAATTTCTGATGAATGTGGCATTTTACAGGGTTTTTTTGTTCTGCCTTCGCCTAGCAACATGTGATATATATGCGTAGTAACAAAAATACCACATTCTGAGAACGAAGTTTGCAGAACTCGTAAAATATCACCAACTCCAACTGAATTTTGCCGATTAGTACTCAAAATGTGTATTCAGGTGTTGTTATTCATATTATATTTCTGACCCAGCATAATAGTCTTTGCCATAACCTTCTACCAAAGTCTACTCTGGACATGACATTTCTACCTAAGTGTGCTCTAGTCATGAACGTTCTTGATAAATCTGCTCTGTAAGGGATATTCTCGAATTACTGTTAACAAGGAAAATTGTAAAGACGTATTAATATATTGTATCGCAAGTATTATGTTTATGTTATCGGGCTCTTGACAGCTATGTATCTTAAAATATCAACCCACGAGCCAGAATATGAAGCACAGGGACGAATGAGCGTAGCGAACGATCCCAAGCTTCATATTCTGGCGAGCGGGATGATATTTTACAATACTTCAGTTGTCAAAAGCCCAATTACTTGTTTATCATCCTTTATTTTGTATTTTAAATTTGTTTTTATTGAACTGAGGTTTCAAATTCTCCCAAAATTGCGTGGGAATTGCGTCGAACTTGTCATTCTCGCTTATTAATTTTCATCTTTAAAAAACATGTTGTGTAGATTTTTTTTTTATTATTTTATCGACAAAAGTTTTGTAACTGAATGAATATTTTGACCGAGCTACTCGAAATAATTTCGATTTTGAATGTTGCAACAACGTTTGGTTGTTACGATATTTTTTCGTTCCTTGGAGCTTTTATGACGTCATAATGTGAAAACGTCAAAGCTCTGCAGGATATTTCAACGACCCCGTCTCTATAATTTTTCAGACGTCTAGTAAATCTATTTGTGTAATTATGATTCTGTTTTGAATGCCAAATCGTTAAGAGCAAATGCAATGGATGTTTATTTTTATCCGTTTGATTACGTGTGAAAATTTGAATATTGCCTTTGAAACTTTGAGAGAATCGCTTGATATATCCGGCTCAACCTCTGATATATCCGGGTCAGCCGAATATGGCTTTTGCAGAAAGGCTCTGCAGGCTGATATTACCCTGGGGAAGGATAATAAATAACATACTCCGTACCTTTTAGAATGGAAAATCGTTCTTAGATATTCATTACAACTTATGTATAGTTGTGGTAGAAATCCAAGACAATTAGGAAGCACGACAATTTTAAATAAACATGAAAATCTCAATTTACATATCTTATTTAGGTAATATTTATTAAATCAAATATTCTAGGAATAAAAATATGTTTTCATGTAGTGTACTGCAGATATGAAATCAATCATATTTGTCTGGTATGCACAGTCTCTGTTTTGATGTTGTATTTGTATGTTATAAACTAAAATAAAGGTGCCAGATATATTAAATATCTATTTTAATGTTTTTTTCTACTTTGGCCAAGGGAAGCGAGTTTTTTTAATGACAAATACCTATTAATTTATTCTTTTTTGTTAAAAATCAACTAATCCAAACGAGTTGGGAATGTATAATCTCTATTTGCGGATCAATGCAATTTGAAAAGGGCGTTTCTAATTAAAAATGAAATAAATTTTCGCCGAACGGAGAGAGGCGCGAAAATTTGTGGGGGTATTTAAAAAAAGACATTAGGATATTCCGTACAAATTCATGGTTGTCCAAAAAAGGGGTTCGAACCCCAAAACCCCCTTTGATCCGCCAACAAATCTCTGTATTCAACGTTCCATTGGAAGAATACTGACCACATTAAAAATGTTATTATTCATTTCCAATGTTAGAAATTTTGACTTAATTCAATGGGCCAGTTATATAAATTCTTTTTTATATCTTCTGCACCGCATTTAGGTTTTACAGATTAAAAACATGTGGCAGGTAGGCGAAATCTTTTATTATTGCTTTTTTTTTGTTATTCTAAGGCTATATTATTTTAAAGATAATATGTTGGGTTTAAAAGTATTTTTATGCTTTGTTGGAGTTATAGTGAATGAATAAAATATTTCACGCAGAAGAAAAGTTTGTGTTCCTGGTTTATTTTAGAAAAACGAATTGACTAAAAACATGTACTAATACATTACAGACACCATCACCAATTGCATGCCATATTCGAGATAAAAACTGCCTTGGTTATTTACCGACGCCTCCAGACAGTTTCCATATGGCATCTGAAGCGATACAAATGCCAATTAACATTTCTCAACCTGTTAAGGTAATTATTAAAAACAACACGTTTCATGTATGAAATGTGATGCAATGTATTTCTGATTTATGTAGAAGCTCGACTGACTCTTATATTTCATATTTTATAAATACATTAAAATCATACCAAGAATTGTTTTAAATAAGTAATTTAATTTCTTACTTCTAATTTTCAAAACGTTTGTTAAAAAAATTATTGAAAGCGGGCTCTATGTAAATTAGAACATGGACAGACCTTATATTTGTCAACATATTTTACCGAGCGATAGCCCGTGTTTTTTTCGCACAGACCTCGCATGCAATAAACTATTTCTTCATTTTATCACATTTATTAAGTAAATCATTAAGTTAGTGAAACCTATTAGTAATTTCATTACTTTCATCAAGTTAAAGCATTGTAAGATATCAGCAAATAATAATATTACTCAGACTTGTAGAAGAAGATGAAGAACAACAATAAAAGCGTTGTTCCATTGCTTATTACTACCATGTATTTGTAGAGACTTTGTCTCATTTGCATTTACTCCATATCCCTTCATTGTTAATTGTATGCTCTATATACATTTCAGTTATGATGTACTTGTTCCGGAGAGAATTTTCTCATTTAGATTATTTCAAATTTTGGCATTTTTTTGTGTTTTTTTAAAGTTATTCTGACAACTGATTATTGTGCCCACACCTCATATTCTATTATGCCAAGTTTTCTTACTATTGACTCGATGAGTGCCCTGTTGTTGTTTAAACGTTGTGTTTGTCTTCTATTGGTCCTTTTGTCGGGCAATGGATGACAAGAATTGTAAGAATACTTTGCCAGTTGATTTAATGTTTGTTGACGATCCCGCATCCATTACATAATAAACATGGATGTAGTGTTGCTCGACATCCAGCAATGAATTCCGCTTAAACCGGTGCTAGGGACCGTCTTGAGCTTGCTATGAGGTATGAGCACAGCTCATTGTTGAAGGCCTCATGGTGATTTCAAGATGAAGAACAATTATAAAAGCGTTGTTCCATTGCTTGTTTTCCCACGTATTTGTGGAGATTTTGTCTCATTTGCTTTTACTCCATATTCCCTCATTGCTTATTGGTAACAATATAACTTCAGTAATAATACAAGTAATTTGTGGTAAAAAATATGTAACTGATAATCATTATAAAAAAATTGCAATTATAAATGGTAAAAAATTACCCATTTTATGTAATATTTTTATAACTTAGCAATACTTAGTGCTATTTTTTAGAATGCATACACTATTAATACAAGTATATCATAAATACATGCACGTTATTATTAAAATTTTAAAGGCCTAATAGTGACTTCAACACAACAATAAAAGCGTTGTGCATTTGCTTGTTTTTGCCATGTATTTATAGAGACTTTGTCTCATGTGCATTTACTCCATATCCTTTCATTCACACTTTATTATTAAATATCCATTAATACATGTTAATTATAAAATATTCTCCTTAATACAATATATTGTCACAATAAACCCGTAAAGGCAATATATCACTACCCAGATCTTACAGTTATATCATTTATTTGCTCAGAACTGGTACGACAAAATTTATAAATTAACTAGATTGGACTATGTCCCACAATATGGAAGTTCCTTTGATTCTACCCTTCTCCATCAAGTCGACGATTTTTATGAAGGTACGTAAGATACGATAACAAAAGTTCACAGCTTTAATACATCTTACTGTTTCTGATTTATGATACAAACTCAATACTTGATAAAATATTTTTTCCAAAATAGCTTGCATTGACTGTTTTTTATGCCCCGGATCTTAAGATCGGAGGCATATTGTTTTTGCCCTGTCTGTCTGTCCGCAACTTTTACCTGGCTCATAACTGTAAAACCAGATGTGATAGGACCTTTATATTTGGTATGTGTATTGATCATGTGAAGCTGAACACCATTATGCAAATTTCATTGAGGTCAGGTCAAAGGTAAGGTCACAGAGGTCAAAAGGTCAAAATCTAGATTTTGCTTTAGCTCGTTAATTACAATTGACAGAGGCTTGATTATATTATATATGTTAATAGATCTAATAAAGCTTATTAAAAATTCACCCCAAAGATTGGTCAGGTCAGACGTTAAATGTCACTGCGTGCAAATTTGAAAACTTTAACAAAAACTTTAAGATTGTCTATGTCTTTTCAACCAGATGTGATACGAACCCAATATTGGTCATATGAAGCTGAGCAGCATTATGCAAATTTTACTAAGGACAGGTCAAAGGTCGAGGTCACAGAGGTTGAAAGGTCAAAATATGGATTTTGCTATAGCCCGTTAATTACAATTGCTAGAGGATCGAAATTCCATATGTGAATTCTAGAGAAGCTAATTACGAATCCATCATAAAAAAATTCAGTCAGGTCAAAGGTCAAGCAAGTTTGAAAACTAAACTTTAAACATTGCCTATATTTTTCCAACCAGAAGTGATAGGACCTTTATATTTGGTCTGTGTACTGGTTATTTGTAACTGAACAGTATTACTTAAATTTCACTTAGGTCAGGTCAAAGTCATAAGGTCTAGGTCACAGAGGTCAAAATCTAGATTTTGCTGTAGCTAATTAATTATTATTGAAAGATTCTATATGTGAATACGTCTAATAGAGCATAGTAAACACCCACCAAAAAAAAAAATTCGGGCATGTCGAAGGTCAAAGTCACTGATTGAAAATTGAAAACTTTAAAATTGCCTATGTCTTTTCAACCAGGTGTAAAAGGACCTTATATTTGGCCTGTATATTGATCATATAAAGCTGAATACCATTATGCAAATTTCATTAAGGTCAAGGTCACAGAGGTCACAAGGTCAAAATTACGATTGCAAGAAGCTTGATATTCTATATGTGAATAGATCTACTGGAGCTTAGTACAAGTGTCTTCTTAACCTTAATTTCTAGTGATTGCAATTTTTGCAAGTTTGTATTGTAGACATGGTTCCTACCAGGTGCATAGTGTTTCACAAAAACATCTTATTTATTCCTGTTTCCGACACAAACGCACTGTACTGGGCACAAATATTTTAGTCCTTAAATTTACAACTTCATTGATTTAAAATCTACAGTTTGAAAATCTTCATGTCTCTACAACAGTTATACAGAATATGTTTTATGAAAGTGTGAAACTGTTTGGGCTTTTTTCAATAAATGGTTAACATCTTTCAATATTTTTAATCAAATATTGAATATAATTTCTGCAGTAACTGCTAATTTAAATCTAATTACCCCGCATAAACAGAGTAATTACCCCGCATAAACAGAGTACTTCATTATTCTTCATCCACGTTTGCAGCTTGACAAATGGAGTCTCTAAAACCCTATTAAGGTGGAGGGCTTCTCTAATAGAAATATCATTTTCTATACATTGGCAAACGAATACCGAAACACATCAGTAAAAAAGGTGGAAGTTCTGAAATAAAAAATCCTAGTAAGATAGAATGGCAACTCCATCTATTTTTGTGGTTAATTTCACATCGATGTCCTGTGAAGTCAACAAAAAATTATTGGTAGTGCAGATGCGAATGAAATATTGGTTTTTATTGTTAATCTTAAACTCAAATACTGCTAAAACTGCCTTCAAACATAAATCAATCGTCTTATTACAATTAATACAAATTCTGAGTAATACAATTCACTTTCAGATGTCATGAGTACGTTCATCTATATATTTTAAAATTCTGGTTCAGAATTTTGATGAAAAGTATAATTAGTTTAAAGTTTTTAATACATGTAATAAATTGGAAAAAACCTAAAAAAAAAAACCCGAAAATTATCATTTGTTTATTTGTCTTTCATCGAAATCATGTAAATGAATGATAAAACCAATTGTAATAAATGTGTTTGATTAATACTAAAATGTTTCTGTTTATATATAAATTATAATATGATCCACAAAAGCCAGTTTGCCGACATTTTTAAGGGGGTGTGTGAAAATTTCGAATTCAAAATTTCCCTGAGGCTTCTTGTGCATTCAAACAGTGTACAAAGGTTGCCAAAGAATAGCATAGACCAACATAACTGCAATTTGGCGGATTTACGATTCATAGTTGACAAATTGAACAATTCAACTTTGAATTTTGTAAAATTCTGAAATGCTGATAATTCCCAATTTATACGAATATCGGACAAAATATTCAATTTAACCTATAAGTGACCAGCAAGAGTAATTTTCAACTTTAATCAAACACATTACAACACGGCTATTTTTAATACGACCGCAAAAATTTTGCGGTCGTATAATGGTATGGCGTTGGCTGTAGAATCTTCATTATTAATCAGATTTTGATAGGGTTTCTTTCATTGTGCTCATGAGGAAATTTCCAATCAGTAGTATGGAACAGTAGCATGTACCGTTCCAAAAGGGCGAATCAAAATTGAAAAAAAAAATTGTCCTATTTTGATGTAGTTTTTTTCAATGGATTCCTTATGAAAAATTTACTCAGCACTCTACTATTAGATTTTTGGTAACATGTTTCTTTACCTACCTATGAGGGGCCGAACGGGGCCAAAATGTTTATTTTTCATCAGATTTTGATGGGATTTTTTTTCTTTCGATTCTACTTAATATAAGCTTTCGGTATTATGTCAAAAAATTTGGCTTAGCTCTTACCGTTCCCGGGCTATAAGGGGTTAAAGGGGCCAAAACTGGATTTCGATGGGATTTTTTTCCTTGGATTCCTCTTGATATAAGCTTTCAGTAGTTTCTCAATGTCAATAGTATCTCAATGGATTTGGTGTAGCTCTTACCGTTTCCGAGTTACAAGGGGTCAAAGAGGACCCATAAGGAGTCATAATGGCTATTTTTCATTTTCCCTAGTTCACCCCGTAGGAAGCTGTACAATGGAAGATGAGGGGATGAGCTTTTGAACGGAGGGTAGAGAGCTCAGGTAAATCAAAACATTGTAGACGAAGATGGAATAAGTTGCAGAAAAATAGTTTACATTTGTTAAAAACTATGTTTAATTGAAAACCTTATTTAAAAAGTGCCTAAATAATAATATATCTGTTCGTTGTAAACTTGTAATGTGAAATGTCAACACAAATCATGAAAGTTTATTTGAACAGAAAACTGGAGGGTTGCGAGCTCCGTTCAAAAGGTAGCGAGGCAATAGAACGGAGGGTAGCGAACTTAATGTTTACGTATGACGTGCATATGAAAATGATAGGGTACATTTGAGAATTTTATCTTCCAGTATGAAACCAATTCTCAGCAAGAAGGTACCAAAAGTTAACAAATCCAAAGCTGAAATAATAGCAGTTTATCAGTTAAATGCATTTTCTCTCGAAATATATTAAATATATTAAAACATTTTTCGCCAGTAGCCAGTACTTTGGTGCTGGCCCGAAAACCGATTTAATCTCGAAACTTGCAATATTTTATCAAAATTTTGTTCAAAAATAAGGAGTATTACCTCTTGCATAGCTCTGCCCTTAGCTGGTTTTGGTTATACTATTTAGATCTAATTTGGTAATTTGTTCTCTCGCAGCCTGTACACATATTCGGTATATTGCTTTCCAAATTTTTTGATATTATCTTGCACTGAAGACAAATGAGTTGTCGAAATGCGCATATGCAGAATCCAAATTAACAGTATAACTTCGGTATTTTGTCATTTTTTTTAGAAAAAAAGACTCCGAGAGATATATACGAACGACTATGTTGTATATTGAGTACACAATGACTATGTACTAGTATGTCTAAAATGTGGGAGGATCATTTTGTTTTTGTAAAATATTTCATTACTTTGGTAAACGTTATTTAAATAGAAAAAGGATGTTGGAATATTGTATGTTGTAATTATTAATTATGGAGGGGTCATCTTGAACACTTATGGCCATGTCACACTATAACGCACTAACCAATGTGTGAGAACATTTTCGTGCACCATGATGTGCGTTGTACGAGTTAGCAGTACGTTAGATGTCCATGTATATGTTGTCGGGTTATTGACAGCTATGTATAGTGAAATATCCCTCGAGCAAGAATATGGAGCAAAGGGGCGAATGAGCGTTAGAGAACGATCACTAAGGTTTATATTCTGGCGAGCAGGATGATAATTTACACATGAAAACCCTCCTCCAATTTTGCTGCTTTTCTGTGCTATTCCTATCGACCCATAGTTTTTTAAAAAAAGGGGGTGGGGCGAAACTAAATTTTAANGGGGGGGGGGGGGGGGCACTGAAATTGCTATACAGACGCTCTATATTTTACGAAAGTATGGTAGTAGACCGCTACGGACTCTCGAGGTGCGGGAAGTGTGACATCACAGCCTACCGGTCGTAGATTTGAATAGCCAGTTTATCTACTTAGCTAAATATAACGGGTTGATTCTTTATCTCACTCTGTTAGGCGACTGCTTTGAGTGCTAGAGGTCCCGGTTTCGATCCCCGGGGTGACAATTTTCAATTTTGTAAGGAGATTCATGCTCTCTGATGACACTGTTATTGGATAAAAGGAAGTAATGGGTCACAAATGATAACGTCAACCCATAAATATGCCATAATAAAGACCCTTTTATATGGAATACGGAAGTGCGTTCTAGAGGTTACTCCTTGAAACACGAATTAACTCTTTTTTTATGCATCTTCTGTATATTTTGTATCTAGGTCTGCAGATGTGCATTTCGACAACTTATGTTGCAGATCAAATCAAAATATTTGGATGTCCATAATCCCAAATACATGTTGGAGTAACGAGATCACAAATATCCAAATGGATCTAAACAAAAGAGCCACAAATATGGTACGGACAGAAATACACAGGAAGATGTACCAGCTTAGTTTTTGCTCAATTTAGATATTGCAAATTTAAAAATGAAATTCGGTATTGGGCCAGAACCGGAAATACTGTTTACTGAGTTGGTAAGTACCCTCGGAGACAATATGACAAAGATGAAACAAACAAAACATGCCTAGAAATCTAAGGGCTAAACTACTCATGCCCATCCGTGGTTCTAATTATCCGGACCAATAACTGACTGCATGGTTATTACAGAAAATATATGTTTCCATGGCAATGTTATGTCTCTAAATTGTGGCAGGTTATAATTGACCAGAAAATTTGCTCAATGAATACCTTTTATAATAGATGGGTAGTGTTTTCTTCGCATGAAGTTATTTCTACCGTACTTACTTGTTCATTATTTTGTGGGGATTGTGGCAGTTTTCACAAATCAGTTGTATTTCGAATCTGCCTCTCCTCCTTCATTAGCAGGAAGTGCATAAAATCAATATGTACTTATTTCTTCCTTTGTAAGAACAGCGAGGTGTGATTTGTCCGTGACATTAACCACATTGATAAACTGGTCATGTCGTTGCAAAATGTCCTTGGCAGAGTGGTATTGACTACAACAGCGAAAATAACCTCGCCAATAGCTCGCTCATTTTTCATGGTCTTGATCAATACAGATATTTTGTGTGTAGTCCATATAAAACGATTAAGACAAGTTAATCAAGAATTTTACACAATTATAAGACTTTTAAATCAATGTTATTTATGCCAGGAAGTCAAGTAATGATTAATTATAAATGAATTTGCAATTCTTTGCAAAAATACTGTTTTGATATCGCTCATGTGACACTTGCTGTTCATAGAGGGTCATTAAAACATTCGTAAAAAGGTTTTTTATGACTGCCAGATTCGCGAAGCAAACCTCGAAAAATAGCCGTGATACAGGATTTACAGATCTCAATACGTGAAAGCAAAACAAAAAAAAACGTAATAGGTACGTGAATTTACAAATTTAGAAAGATGATTTCGTGACATGGAGAACCATACAGGACCCTCCTAATAAATATTCCGTAGTTAAAGGCATGTATCGTCATTTATATTGCTCATAAATTTTCATTTAGCATAGCGTGCTCGCGATCCTCCGTTCGATAAATTCACTACCCTCCTTCAATACATGAAATAATGGCTCACTACAGATTGAACGGTGCTAGCAACCCTCAAATAATTGGTT
Organism: Modiolus philippinarum; assembly: GCA_002080025.1. Lineage (NCBI taxonomy): Eukaryota > Metazoa > Mollusca > Bivalvia > Mytilida > Modiolidae > Modiolus > Modiolus philippinarum. The sequence continues at coordinate 22,372 of MJUU01018640.1, forward strand.
CAAAAAAGAAAATTGTAATTACTTTTCATTTAAAGCAATTCTTTGAAAAGCTCGTAATCCAAATGTTTACTTCTATCTATAGGCATATAAAATATATAAAATTGTTTGTTTGAAAATTTGCATTTAAATTGTTATTTGCGAAAAGGCCATTTCGTCTGCACGCTAAATTTCTTACCTAATCTTTGCCACTTAAGTTTGTTTTTTTTCCTCTACCGGAGTTGGCATGTTCAACACGATGTGTGTCTTATAAGAAGCAGGAGATGCTTATGCTACCAGTGCATCTGATCTCACCCATGGTTTTTATTGGGTCCATGTTGTTCATCTTTGTATATTTGCGTGTCTTATTTTCTTTTCTGTGTCGTGCTCATGTTATGTCTTTGGATTTTTTTTTTCGACGTTGCCATTGTCCTTGGATTGTTCTTTTTAGACTGACGGTTCGCTTCTCACTTACTATATCATGTAAAATTTTAGAAAAAATAGTCAAATCAATATTTCATCTGTTCCTGAAGGTCATTTTCAAGTTCCTGAGTTGAATAATTGTTAAAACCTCTTTCTTCGTTTATTTTATCAGGTAATTTACGCCTTCTGGCTTTGTCCTTTTTTCATTTTGTAGTATCACCGCTCTTTCTTCAGGACATAGATATAGCTGAAATATTGCTGAAGTTGGCGTAAAACATCATTTAATACAATCAATCTTCAGGACTTCCTTTTCTCTACGGTACTGTATTTGTGGAATACCTAATCGAATAATTGTTCACTCGAATTTTTTCTACGTTTCTCAGTTCGGACTCCGAAATTTTGTGTGCAGACTCGATGTGTTTCTTTGCTCTTAGCAACTTCCTGAATCATTGCCTACAAAATATACACTCGCAGACACTTATTCTTTGGGCGTGAATTTTCTTTCAGTTTCGTATATATTCCTTAAAGATGTTAAATTTTTCAGTACTATGCGGTACATTACAGAATTCACCGAGCGGATTGAGTACTGGTTTCAGTGACTGATCCCTAAATTCTACAAACTCATCCTGCACTATTGACAAATATTTTGACTGATCTTACCAGAGTCAGTCGTTTTTTTTTACTTAGAATGTCTGAACAGAGTTGAGAATGACTTTGCTGAGTTAACAAAATGCTGATCAGTCTTTTTCAACACTAGTTTTGACTGAAAATGTCTGATCAGAGTTTGGCCAACTCATTTCAGTCAATCTCAGTCTTCACATGTGTTGTAAAATAGAAAAAAGAAGGGAAACGGGGAATGTGTCAAAGAGAGAACAACCCAAAGGGGAGTAATAACAACTCAAAGCCACCACAAGATCTTCAATGAACGGTGAGAAAACCCCACACCCAACGGCAGGTCGGAGTCGGCCCCTGAATAAAGAGTAATCGAGTCCGACTAGTGTTGAGTCAATTTTTGGTCAGTCATTCTCAACACTACCTGTGATGTAAATGACTGATGTTTGTTGAGAATGTCTGTTCAGTGTTGAGTCAACGCTGACCAGTCATTTTCAACTTTACCTGTGTCGTATCAGACTGATCCGTGTTGAAAATGACTGACCAGAGTTGACTCAACATCGGACAGACATTTTCAGTCTTTTACAGCAGAGGTATTGTTGAGCACGACTGATCAGTGTTGATTCAACAATGAACAGACATTCTCAACAGATGTCAGTCTTTTACAATTCACTGGTAGCATTTAGATTGACTGATCGGCGTTTACTCAACACTGGCCAGACTTTTACCGTACAGACAAGTCACTTAAAACAAAAGTAAAGATTTTTATTTATTAAATTTCTTTAATTATATTTTTATTTATTTATATTAATTATTTATCTAATTAATTTTATTTATTTTAATTTGCGTTTTCAATTTTTTATTCATTTACTTTTATTTTTAATTTCACTTACTTATTTATTATCTTAACATTCCTGTCCTTTATTGTTTATTAATTCATTTATCTAGTTTTCGATAATTTTTTTTTAAACTAAATCCAAACAGTTGAATATACATATAACCCTGCCAATTAGTTGTTTTGTTTGTTGTTGAGCAGTTAAATCACTCTTTTAACATGACATGCGACATACGCCCTTCAATGGTTAAGAATTTATGCAAGTCAAGTGAATACTTATTTATTATCTTAACATTCCTGTCCTTTATTGTTTATTAATTCATTTATCTATTTTTCGATAATTTTTTTAAACTAAATCCAAACAGTTGAATATACATATAACCCTGCCAATTAGTTGTTTTGTTTGTTGTTGAGCAGTAAAATCGCTCTTTAACATGACATGCGACATACGCCCTTCCCAATTACGCATTCAATGGTTAAGAATTTTTGCAAGTCAAGTGAAAATGCTAATATTAAATAGAAGTAAAAATGCTAATATATACATGTAGAACCGATTCAATAAATCTGTCCCCACCAGCAGTCTGTGACGTGTATTCTACGTCAGCTACTATGTTAAAAACACTATGTCGTCCGATGTGGACAGAAACAGACAAAATATGTGTACATTCATACACAATGTAGCATTTTGTCTCTTTTTACAAAGGAACTGCCAGTTATTGATATCAAGGCAAATAATAATAGGATCAGATAAAAGATGGGGATACCTTTCACGAGTGTAAAAAATTTCTTTTTTTTCTCGGGTGGAGCGTAGCAAAACGAGAGAAAAGAGCTAGAATTTCTTACACGAGTGAAAGATATCCCAGTCTTTTATTTTGACCTGATGCAAGATCCTATTTCCTAATTAAATTAATCCATTGTGTTGTGTGCGAGAGTGAAATGCTCTTTGTTTGTTTTTAAAAATTTGTTTGACAAGAGTAAATACTTACTAAATTCAGTTTTTGCACATAGTAGTGTCAACAACTTATGTCTTTTCAGTACATATCAAAACATTTTGGAGACCATAAACCGTAAGATGCATAAACTTGATAGAGAACAAATAACCAATATAGTCTTAAATGAAAGGCAAAAATCAATTAAGGACGTGCTGATTTAAAGGTTGCACCTGAATAAGAATTAAACCAGAAATTCGTCTTGTTCATATGACAGAATCCTTTCCTATCTTAAATGAATAAGATAAAATACAAATTCTTTTTTTATATAGAAGACGAGTCCCTTGACCTATCTAAGCAAAATATAACACACTTTACTATATGAAAAGTATTCCTTTAACTATAATTTTATATTTATAAGAATTTAAATATATTCCTTTCTAAATAAGTTCCATATGTTGTTTTATTCTACAGAAAAATCGTTAAGTTAGACCATACATCAAACTTTTGCACCGTTATTAAACAGTCTATGTATTTATGTTTAAACAATTAGAAAACTACAGTTTATCTATCATTGCAAAATAAATTTACTCAAGTGTTATTGTTCCGTTACAGATGTTATTTTAAATATTTACTTTTTTCCTCTTTTCTCTGTCTATCCTTTTTATATTTATTTCATTAACATAATAATATATGGAAGTTAATGTGTAAGTCTCTGCAATTAAGTTTTATTTTCATTTCTACTTCTAGTTATAGTTCCTTGTCCTAATGCATGTATTACTTATAGATTGTATAGATTTCACATAGGTCATTAGTGATTTACATATTCACATTTGAAGTTTTATTTTTAGTATTCGTTTTCTTAGTATCTACACACTATGTGGGTCATCGGCAATTATAGCCATATCTCAGTTGGTATTTGAATTTAATTAGCGCAGTTACAAGTACTATTAAACTTGCATGACTAATTTATGTCTTCTCAAGTTCCGTAATAGCCATTCTTATTGCATTATTCCCAGCAGCATGTTTTCTTTTAATTTTTATTATTTCTTTATTATTATCAAAAATACATATAGAGTCCATATATCAGTGCAAAAGTTTGGGATCCAACTTTAAAGTCAATTTCTGTAATAATAATTTATAACAAGGCAGATGTCAAATATTCTTTTATGTTCTGATGCTTTTTATAAGCAATTATAGGAGGTCTTGGAAATATTTTGTTTAA